>CAUZXS010003025.1:25000-63003 GCA_963585895.1 Sepioteuthis lessoniana | reverse complement strand
GGTTACCTTCAGAATTTTCTATCAAATTAACAATGGCATTATCAGTGGGGGTCATGTGCTCATTTAAATGTTTAAAAAATGCAAAGTTTCTGGTAGTCTGGCTGGATCTTTATGCCTATCTGTCTGTCTCCCTCGCCTCTCTCCCTCTCTCTCTCTCTCTCTCTCTCTCTCTCTCTCTCAGTATATATATACAAACTGGTGAGTCTTTCGCTCTGTTACATTTCTGTATCTATCTATATATCTATATATATATATATGTATGCATATAGATAGATAGATAGATAGATTCATAACTGTCTTTCTTTTTACTTTTACGTAAAAGGTTGCTTTAAGCATGTACAAGACAAAATTATGTCATAAATATGCTCTACACACACTTTCTATCTCCCTTTCTTTCTTTCTTTCTTTCTTTCTTTATATATATATATATATATATATATATATATATGTATATATGCAAACTTCAATAAACATAACAGACATTTTATGTCTACATATTTTCTTCTGGATCCGTTCGAATTCCCGTATTGCTTTTATCATATTCGGGGGGAATTGATTTATGTATTGTCCATAGTTGTATGTATCCCTAGTACTTTCTGCCCGACTTTGTTACATCACTTTTGTAATAGATTCTCCTTTGATGATGGCCCAAAGTTGGATGTCGAGGTTTTATTTCGAAAGCAAGCTCTACGTTTTTAACCAAAATCGGACTTACACCAGCAAAGAAGAGGAAATATATAAAAAAAAGATCCAAAACAAGACTGTAACTGCATCTGAACGTATATGGCATTCGTACACATTAAACACCATCCAATAAAGTCTGGTAGTATTGTGAGATTTTTTTTGACACGTTGTGGAGGCTGTATTTGTTGTTTCCGTTTTTCCCGATTTGGGCATTCATGTCTCCGCCAATGACTAACATGTTGTGTTTCGGGATGCTACGCACTAATGAGGATAGCTCATCGTAGAAGGTGATTAGTTCAGTTTCTTCACTAACATTGGTAGGGCTGTAGCAGGAGATGATTGTTGCTCTGGGGTTGCCGTTAAAAGTAGCTGCCATCATTCGAGGTTGTATTTTCTCAATGCTATTTAGCGTTTTTAATGCTCTAGGTCCTATAAGTAATCCTACCCCTCCTACTGCGGCATTGACAGAGTTTTTCCATGCGGATACAGTGACGAGCGACCATCCATTGCTAGTTTCGTGATATTTGATATCTTCGGTGTGCGTGTATCTGTGTTCTTGTATGCATATTATGTCGATCTTATGTTCTTCGGCCGATGCGATTAGCCCTGAGAGTTGTCCTATTCTATTTAAGGTGCTTACGTTAAATGTGGCTATTTGTAGTGTTTGCTTGCATTTTAGTAGTTTTGATTGTTTGAGCTCTGTAGCTGATTTTTCGAACACTGAGGCCAGGGCTCCAACCTCAGCAGGACGCGCCCATTTTTTACCCACGCGAAGAGCGATGCGGTTTGTGTATGTGGTTCGAGTGTGGGTCATGGTTATCTTTCGATGGCTGTTTTATTCTCTTCTATAGAAGCCACTCTTATAGAGGAGCAGCAGTAGTTCCCCGATCGAACTAACGATCCTGAGCGTAAAGTCGAACTCATGTCCAGGACCTGTTTAGGTATTGAGTTTGGGCGTCCATGGGTTTATTCAAATACCTTTAAGTACATCATGCTGCTTCCCATGTGTACGTAGTAAAAAAAAAAAGGGGGGATAATCTTGATTTAAATTTTCTTAAGTTTTAACTTAGTTTAAGTCCGAGATTAGGGTACTTTTGTCAGACTTTCCTTGGTACTGAATTTTTTTTTTTTTTGGTGTTTTAGGCTTTAACTTTTTCTTCTAAAATACTGTTAGGGCTTTCTTTAAGAATTTTTAAATTATATTATAGAAGAGATTCAAAAACGTTTTGCCTTGTTCGCTGACATTTGGACAGAAGTTTTATAATCAATTTGGGTTTATAGTAGAGTAAGCGTGTCTTTACATTTAAAACGCATAGTTTAAGCATTATTTTACAAACAAAAATACAGCATAACATTTTGTAAAATTCAGCATTTTAAATTAATAGGACTTAAAGACATACTGATCAATATTGATACATTCTTTCCTCTGTTGGCACGTGAGCTCAAATCCTTCCTTTTCCCTTTAACGTTTATTTACTACTGAATTTTAGGTAGTTTTGGAGACGGTCTATTCTTCTAGTCAGTGGGGGGTATTAATTTCATCATTTTTTTCCCTTCTCTTTGGGGGGGGGGCTTGTGGTAGCATTAGGTGTTTTAGGCTTTTACTTTTTCTTCTAAACTACTGTTAGGGCTTTCTTTAAGAATTTTTAAATTATATTATAGAAGAGATTCAAAAACGTTTTGCAAGATTTCATGATAGAAAATAGATTAGTAAGCCTCAATACAAACTACCAAAAAAGGAAAGGCAAACTATGGACATACACGTACGCAAACAATACTAAAGCTCAGATAGACTACGTCCTTATAAACAAGAAATGGAAAAATAGTGCAATGAATTGCAAGGCATACTCCTCTTTTGAGGGTGTGTCCACCGATCACCGAATATACGGTTAAGCCTACGAAAAAACGCCAAACGAACAGCGACCACCAAACACTATGACTGGGCCCTATTGAACAACAGAGATATAAGAGATAAATACGTATTAGAATTAAGAAACAGATTCGAAACACAACAAGGAAAGACGGAAAAAAGTACACCAAACGACGAATATGAAAATTTCGTCAATGCACACCTCGAGGCAGAAGCGAAATGCATTCCAACAAAACTCAAAACTAAATATAGAGTCCCATGGGAAACTTTAGCGGTGAGAGACAAACGTGCATTAGTGAAAACAACCTCCAAAAACTATCGAAAAAACCCAACAAACACAAATGCCTTAAAACTAAAAACGGCACAATATCAATTAGCAGGCATATATATAAAGGAACAGACAGAATACATTCAAAATCAGATAGATAAGATTAGAGACTCGGTGGAAGATAGACAATCTAGGATAGCCTGGCAAACAATAAACGAAGTGAGTAGAAGAAAGAACTCAGCCAAAGCAAAACTGAAAGGAGCAAACCAACAAGAAAGAATAAAACTGGAAACCCACCGAAAATAACACATGAACCAATCACCAGAATAATTAGCAAACAATTAGACATTAAACTAGGACCGTTCACACGAGATAAAACTCGATTCGGTTCTCAGAAAAATCAAAAATAGGAAAGCTGCAAGACTGGACGAAATTCCCCCGGAAGTATGGAAGACCAGACAATTCGACGACATACTGCTCCGACACTGCAACGCAGTATACAATCAAAATCCGATAGATAGATGGATGAGGAGATGCATACTCCCCTTCCCTAAAAAGGGGGACCTCGGATTAGCCAAAAACTACCGAGGCATAACACTTACATCTATAGCAGCCAAAATCTACAATGCCCTACTACGAAACCGCATAGAACCCAAAATCGACAACATACTTAGAAAAAACCAAAATGGCTTCCGAAGAAATAGATCCACGACCTCACAAATATTAACCATCCGTAGAATCCTTGAAGGCGTTCGGGCAAAAAACCTACAAGCGACATTAATATTTTCGATTCCATTCACAGAGGAAAGATGGAACAAATCCTACTAGCGTACGGCATACCTAAAGAAACCGTAGCGGCAATAACGATTCTCTATAGAAACACTAAAGTAAAAATACGATCACCAGATGGAGACACAGAATGCTTTGACATTGTAGCAGGAGTACTACAAGGGGACACGCTGGCCCCGTACCTATTTATCATTTGTCTAGACTACGTACTTAGAACATCGATTGACAAAATCAGAGAGAATGGCTTCGAACTGACGAAGAAAAAAAGCAGAAGATACCCCGCAACAACAATTACCGACGCTGACTACGCCGATGACATAGCGATACTGGCAAATACACCTGACCAAGCCGAAACACTCCTGCATAGTTTGGAACGAACAGCAACAAGCATATGTTAATGCACACAAAACGGAATAGATGTGCTATAATCAAACGGGGGACATCTCCACTCTAGAAGGAACCCCTCTTAAACTAGTAGACAAATTCACATACCTAGGAAGCAGCGTCGAATCAACCGAAAAGGACATCGAAACCAGGTTAACGAAAGCATGGATAGCTATCAATAGGCTATCGATTATATGGAAATCAGACCTAACCGATAAAATGAAACGCAGTTTCTTCCAGGCAGCGGTCACTTCGATACTGCTATATGGCTGCACTATATAGCTGCACTACATGGACGCTAACAAAACGGCTCGAGAAGAAGCTAGACGGCAATTACACAAGAATGCTACGTGCAATCTTAAACAAGTCCTGGCGGCAACACCAAACAAGACACCAACTGTACGGCTACCTGCCCCTTATCACGAAAACTATTCAAGTTAGACGAACCAGACATGCAGGACACTGCTGGAGAAGCAGGGACGAACTCATAAGAGATGTACTCTTATGGACCCCCACACATGGCCGTGCAAAAGCAGGACGACCAGCACGAACATACATTCAGCAGCTATGTGAGGATACGGGATGCTGTCCTGAAGACCTACCTAGGGCGATGAACGATAGGGAGGAGTGGCGAGAGAGGGTCAGGGATATCCGTGCTACCAGTGCGATATGATGAGTATTGTGAGATACTGCTGGGGCGCCCTGGGTTAGTGGTAATGATGCTTCGGCCCCAAAACCATGCCTGAACCCAGGATAATCATCTGAAGTAGACTTTACTGGAAGCAAAATTGCTTCTTTGGCGGCAGTTTTTGTATACAATTTTTTATACAGTGTATCACAAAAGTGAGTACACCACTCATATTTCTGCAGATATTTAAGTATATCTCTTCATGGGACAACACTCACAAAATGACACTTTGACACAATGAAAAGTAGTCTGTATGCAGCTTATATAACAGAGTTAATCTATTTTCTCCTCAAAATAACTCAAAATATAACCATTAAAAGCTAAATCCCTGATAACAAAAGTGAGTACACCCCTAAGAAACTGCACCCCTAAATGTCCAAATTGATTACTGCTCGTCATTTCTCTCTAAAATGTCATGTGACACATTAGTGTTACTAGGCCCATGTGTTACTTAGGCCCATGTGCATAGGGAGCAGGTGTGTTCAAATTTGTAGTGCAGCTTTCACACACTCTCATTCTGGTCACTGAAAGTTCCAACATGGCACCACATTGCAAAGAACTCTCTGAGGATCTTAAAAGACATATTGTTGCACTACATGAAGATGGCCAAGGCTACAAGAATATTGCCAACAACCTGAAACTGAGCAGCAACACAGTGACTAAGATCATCCAGCGTTTTAAAAGGGCGGGGTCCACTCAGAACAGGCCAAGGGTAGGTTGTCCAAAGAAGCTGAGCGCACGTGCTGAGCGTCACATCCAAATGCTTTCTTTGAAAGATCGGCGTAGGAGTGCTGTCAGCATTGCTGCAGAAATTGAAGAGGTGGGGGGTCAGCCTTTCATACGCCGCATTCTACATCAAATTGGTGAGCATGGCTGTCACACCGGAGAAAGCCTCTTCTGAAGACGATACACAAGAAAGCCTTCAAAGAGTTTGTTGAAGACATGTCAACAAAGCACATGGATTACTAGAACCATGTCCAATAGTCTGATGAAGATGAAGATTAATTTGTTTGGTTCCGATGGCTTCAAGCATGTGTGGCGGCGACCAGGTGAGGAGTACGAAGATAAGTGTGTCATGCTTACAGTCAAGCATGGTTGTGGGAATGTCATGGTCTAAGGCTGCATGAGTGCTGCAGGTGTTGGAGAGTTATATTTCATTGAGGGAAACATGAATTCCAACATGTACTGTGAAATACTGCAGCAGAGCATGATCCCCTCCCCGCAGAAACTGGGTAACAGGGCAGTGTTCCAGCATGACAATGAGCCCAAACACCTCCAAGACGACCATTGCTTTACTGAAGAGGCTGAGGTAAAGGTGATGGACTGGCCAAACATGTCTCCTGACTTGAACCCAATAGAACATCTTTGGGGGATCTTCAAGCGGAAGGTGGAGGTGTGCAAAGTCTCAAATATCTGCCAGCTCCGCGACGTCGTCATGGAGGAGTGGAAGAGCATTCCAGTGGCTACCTGTGAAGCTCTGGTAAACTCCATGACCAGGAGAGTAAAGGCAGTTCTGGAAAATGATGGTGGCCACACAAAATATTGACAGCTGACATGGTGTATATTAATATTGACAACTTTCCCTAAGGGGTGTCCTCACTTTTGTTGGAAGGGGTTTAGCTTTTAATGGTTATATTTTGAGTTATTTTGAGGGGAAATAAATTAACTCTGTTATATAAGCTGCATACAGACAACTTTTCTTTGTGTCAAAGTGTCATTTTGTCAGTGTTGTCCCATGAAGAGATATACTTAAATATCTGCAGAAATGTGAGGGGTGTACACACTTTTGTGATACACTATATATATATATATATATATATATATATATAGTATTATTCAGTGCAGTTAAACCGGAGTTGGGAGTAATTCCATCAGGACAAAAAAACATTCAACAGTGAACATATCCTGGTAAAATGTGAAGAAACCATATCATATATACGTACTTTTCAATAAAACGGTAACTGAATAAATAGGCTCGAAAATAAATTGAAATTAAAAAAAAATTAATTTTAATTTTAAATCTTGAATTTAAATTGATATAAGTATTACTGTATCCTTACGTAAAGCTATCAAATTAAGTTATGTTATCTAAATTAGAATTAAATCTGGAGTTTTAAGTCGAAAATTAATTAGAATTTTAAAAAATAAAAAATTAATTTACTATAATTCCAACTGACAATAAAATAAAAAAACCGGAAGTCGGCTGAATGAGGAAAAGACTCTTCACCCCTCTTCTATCTCCTCCCACCCTTCTTTACTGTGTCTATTCTGAATTATTTCATCCATAAGATCTGAAGAAGTCCTGTTAATCTTTGTTCGTGTTTTTGATTTATATCAAAAACATATAACTGGATGGAAATAAATTTATAATCCAAATGTGACCGGTTTTGTTTTTTTCTTAAAGGAAAAAAAATATATTGAAGGTATTGTAAGAATTTTTGTCACTCTAATACTTTCGTCTATATTGAGAACAATATATAGAATATGAGTTCTTGTTCTCAAAAATGAAAATGTGATAAGAAACTCCTTAAATCCCTAAAAACAGGCTACGTATTGTCTTTTTTCATCATTAGACTGTTGACCATCGTATGATTGGTTTGGTTTCTTTGTTTAATGGCATATCAACCTTTGTAGGTTATTCAATGCCAAATCTATTCTCCTAGAAGAACAGTAGTGGTACTATTTAACCCATACCTGGGAGGATAAGGGGGTTCATACCTTTCCCAAGGGTATTTGCCCGGAAGTGAACGTAATAGCGCGACTGGAGTACGAACTCACGTACTACGATTCCGCAGTCCATCGCTTTGACCATTACACCACGCGTACACCCACCACCGTAATATGAATCAACCCGATCGAAATGAAGGTATACAATTAACGGAACTAATTTTTTTTTTGTTTTTTTGTTTTTTGTTGTGCTTTTTGGTTCTTATTTTTTTTAATTCTTTATATTTAGTCTGAGTTTCATTCAGCTATAGATTAAACTGGTTTTCTTCAATAAGAGTGAGTGGCATTACATAATCCAGGAAGGTTCATAAGCCATTAAACAACGAAGAAAGGAAAAAAATCGGTCTCCCAGAAACGCAGTTTCTTCCATGCTGCGGTCATGTCGATACTGCTATATTGATGCACTACTTGGACGCTGACTAAACGGCTGGAGAAGAAGCTAGACGGCAATTATACAAGAATGTTGAGGGCAATATTGAACAGGTCCTCGTAGCAACACCCCACAAGGCACCAACTATACGGCCACCTACCACCTATCACGAAAACTATCCAAGCTAGACGAACCAGACATGCCGGACACTGCTGGAGAAGCAAGGACGAGCTCATAAGTGATGTACTCCTGTGGACCCCCGCATATAGCCAATCAAAAGCAGGACGACCAGCTCGAACATACATACAGCAGCTATGTGATGATATGGGATGTAACCCTGAAGACCTGCCAGAGCCGATGAAAGATAGGGAGACGTGGAGGGAGAGGGTTAGGGATATCCGTGCTGGCCGCACGACATGATGATGATGATGATGAATGAATGAAGGTGTACCTCGTGGTATTGTTATGAACACAGCAATTAGAACTGGCGGGTCCAGTTTCAATTTGGATTGAGAATCTATACTTTCAATTCACGCTGGTCTCGCTTGCTTTAATCTAAAACTAGTTTTAATCAAGGACATATCTGAATTAAAGCAGGAGCAAGGATCTCAAATGCCATCCAATAGTGTCCTAACATTCGTTCTCGTAACTCCTGACAATCCTCCTATGCCCAACTGTTAGGCAATATCTGTATCGGAGAGAAGCCTGATTTGTTGTATATATAAACCTTCCGGTTTTCCATATATCGTACCTAGAGCTCTGCCAAAATCCCGACAAAATTCATTGTCTTGTAAAACTTAGGAATCTTAAAACATACGTGAAGTATTCTAATGATTGGCGAGGGCTTACTTCGTACCGACTGTTTACATAATCTTTAGCAAAGATATATGGACGAAATTGTATGTGATTTGTGCCTAATGTTTTGTTAATATTGTGAGCCCAGGTGCAACATTAAAAGGAGGCTGTCCTAATTAATCAGATATTGAAACTAACTTAGTCCCTTTGATCTTATATTAGATCAAAGGGACTAAGTTAGCGTCAATATCTGATTATTCACGACAGCCTCCTTTTAATGTTGCATTTTTTTTCTGACTTTGTAGTGTACACTGTTCTATATGGTCGATTTTAATAGGCTGTTTTATCTGTCAGTTTCATAGGAAAAAAAATAGTACAACACTGTTTAATGGTATAGATTCAAACTTTTGAAGCGTTAGTTTTCACGAGTTGTAGCAAAGTAGTGTAAGGAAGCTTCCAAAAATAATTAAAACATGATTTTTATCTTTTACATTCTAATTAATTATACTGCAAAATGCTAACGTTCGTTGTAGCAGAGTTCACTTATATCTCGTTCTTAGACGATGTATCGTTGATCAAATTTAAATTGGTTTCCTTAACTCTAAGTTTATTTAAAACTATTTCAGATATTTTGATATTTCTAATATAAAAATGTCTGCAAAGTATTTTTGCATATACTTTTAGATTCAAAACTTAGCTTTCCTGTAATATTCACGAATATTAACGAACTTTAGATATTTTTTATTGAAAGAAATTCTAGAAGTGGTCTGAAAGACTCCTTAACATGTCGGATTTTTTGGAGGCATATTTAACTAACACTTTGAAATCTCACTTTCATAATAATAAAATTATTCAAATTCGAGAAAATTAAGAGAATATTTTCTATTTATTTTACTAAAATGTAATGTGTAATGAAATTGTATATTCCGGATACTCTCACTAATATATATATATATATATATATATATATATATATATATATGTAAGTATGTATGCATGACTAACGGTTTCTCGCCTATGAGAACATCGGATCCAATGAAAAAACTTTATATAATTTTTGTGTGGGGCATGATAGGAAAGGTGATTTAGTTTATGAGGCATTCCTTGAAGAGCGGTCTAGAGTTACATAACAGATTGGTGAGGGCTATTAATGACTCGTAATGTTGCATTCAAATTAAATCCTAAGCCGTTAAACGTTTAAAAGAAAACAGCAGGTAAATCAGTATGATTGACAGCTATTGAATAGGTGGGGAATTTGAAAGCACAGATACCAGTGGGAGGTTTCAATCAGGTTCTAGAGTTTGGAATAAGAATGTCCGTAAGTGAAAATTTCTCGATCCGAGCTATTGAAAGTCTCCGTATCCACTATTTTTGCTAACACCCAGTTTAGTCGGACAGTTGATGGAAATTATATTCGCACATGAATATGTGGTCGGGTTATTCTTCATCATTCCAACAGCGAAGAAAATTGAACAACTAGAGATTACGAATGAAGACAACGAACAAGAACGAAGATGATGACAAGAGGTGACTGAGAAGACGACCGAAGAAGGAAGTGAAGAGATGGGCCTTAAACGATGATAAAATAAAGGCAATATAACATCTATTATCTGGGAGTAAAAGATTAATAGCATAACCCAGAATACAATACTAGCTTATACCGATTCGTTATCAGTGTGGATATATTGCATTAATATTGTGATTTGCAAAATTATTTTCTTTAATTGGATCATTTTGAGATGAGGCTTCGTAATCTGAGAATTAAGTTTTTTATTTATTGCGGACTTTTTGTCCTCATCTTGGGAGCTTTTTTTTTTTTTTTTTGTGTTCGGCGCCCGTGGCGCAGCGGATAGAGGCGTTGAGTCTCTACGGTTCCAGGTGAGCATTGTCAGAAGATAGCGGTTTCAAATCCTACCCAAGCCGGCCAGAGGTTTACTTGGTCAAAAACGTGGTGCGATAGACAACAACTATGGAAGGCAGTAATTACTGGGGATACGGTTACAAGACTCATCATTCCTATCCGAGGTTGCGGTAAAATCACCTGAAGAAGGCCAGAGGTTAAATTTGGCCTAAACGTAGTGAAAGAAGAAACAACACAAAAACAAAAATACCAAGATGACGACAAAAAGTCCGCAATAAATAAAAAAAATAATTCTCAGATTATTTACTTTATTATTTATATCTATTTTCTTTGTTTAGATGGAATATCATTATTACTCCTTCAGATTTTTTTCACGTCAACGTGGTCTTTCACTGGAGTGTGAGTGATAGCAAGTCTCCTCAAATCTCCAGGACTCTTCTTAGTATTCTGGCCGATCTCAATAAAGCAGTAATTTGGATGGTCTCCACTCGTCCTGTTATTTCTAAGTCCTCCAGTCCTTTAACAATTCTTCTATGACTGTATCAAGAACACCAATTACTATTAGTATAATCGTCACTTTCATGTTCCACAGTTTTTTCAATTTAATTCCAAGATTGAGGTACTTATCCTTTTTTCACTTTCTTTCAATTTTACTCTGTGATCAATCGGGACAGAAAAGTCCACAATTCTACAAGTTCTCTTTTTTTTGCTGATTATTATTAGGTCTGGTTGCCTGGCCGAGAATAGATTTTATCTCAAAATCCCAGAAGAGTTTTTGCGTCTAATTTTCCAGGACAGATGCTGGCTGTGCATATACCGTTTTTTCGTATGGTCAAATTTCAATTTCTTGCACAATTCTCAGTGGGTCACCTTGCCTACCCAGTCGTGTCTAGCCTTATACTATTTCTGTGCTAATTGACTACATTCGCTTAAAGTGCGATTGATTGTTTCGTCTCTATATCTATATAACCTACACCGGCTCTTTTGTTATGTCTTATCAATTCTTGCTTTGATATGATTGATCCTTATAGAATTCTTTGGTGCTGCTATTAGAAGCAATTCAGTTTCTCTCTTAAAGTGTCCCTTTCTTAGCCAAATCGACGTTTTCTCGTGTGAGATGTAACTTGTTAGTTACTTCAAACATCCATAGAGTTGTTTTTCTTCTCATTTTTGTTTTGTGGTTATTTCTGTTCTGTTAATCCTCGTTTTGTCAGTGTTGTTTCTGGTGGCTGTAATCAGTTTTCCTCCAAGATTTTCGATATAGTCTTTGAGTCGTTGTATCGATGCGTCAACGCTGTCTTCAATGCTGGTAAGTCCACTTCCTCCTTCTTTTCTAGACACATATAGTCTGTCAACCTCATCTCTGGGATGTAATGCCTTATGTGTAATAAGTTTTCTTGTTCTCTGGTCAATTTGTTTAAGTTTTCTTTGGTCCACTTTAAGAATGGTTCGAATATCTAACGAGGGTGCGAGCCCAAGTATTTATCTCTTTGATACGGTTTCTGCTGTATATTTTTGTCTCGAGTTGCTGCCTAATTCTCCTGAGATACTCTTTCCAAATTTTTTCTTTCATCTTCACTTGTTCGATGGTGTCAGCTTCCAATATTCCCAATAATTTTCACATTTCCTTTTCTCCGAGCCTTCTAATTTTTCTTGATTTGGTAGTTCAATTCCATCCGTTATATGTCATTTCCCGCTTTTCATTACAAGCATGGCGTATTTTTCTATGCTAAATCCCATCCCTACGTCCCGACTGTATATTCTGTTTGCGTGTATTAGAGTTTCCAGTTCTTTTTCTCTTTTTGCAAACGGTTTGATGTCTTCCATGTACATTAAGTGTCTAACCTTTTCCAGCGATTTCTAAGTTTGTATCGGGCAGTGCATTTTCTGAATATGGGGTTAAGAGGCATCATCGTAATTATGAATAAAAACGGTGATAATGCATCTCCTTGAAATATACCTCTCTGGATCTTCACTTCAGCTAAGCTTTTCCTTCTTACTGTCAATTCCCCACTCCAGGTTTTCATGATTTTCTAGATAAAGTTTATGGCTTCATATGGTATCTTTTACATTTGGAGGCAGTTTATTATCCAGCTTTGTGGGACCATATCATATGGCTTTTTTCAGTCAATGTTGGCCATCGCTGGATTTTCCCGTCTCGTCTGCCCGATGGTTTCTCACGGAAGTTTGAGTGATAGCAAATCTCCTCAAGTCTCGAGGCCTCTTCTAAGTATTCTGGCCGATCTCAACAATGATGTCGTTTAGATGGTCCCACACGTCCACTTATTATTATGTCCTGTGGTCCTTGTACCAGTTCTTTATTGACTGTACCGAGCGCACCAATCACAATTCCATATGACATAGTTTTCATGGCGTTGTTTTGTGCGGCTATCTGAAGTGATTCAGTTTCTTTCTTAAGTTTTCTTCCTTTCTGAGCCATGTCCGCCTATTTGTCACTTGAAATGTCCGTTCAGTTGTTTTACTTTTCATTTTTGTTTTCTGGTTATTTTTGGTCTGTTGATGCTCGTGTTAAATGTACTGTTTGTAGTCACAGTAATCTGACTTTGGGGCGCCTCTGGTGGTGTAATGGTTAGCAAGTTCGACTAGCAAACCTACACGAGTGAGTTCGAGTCTCATAGGGTGCCCCTTTCATATGGCCTTGTGCCACATCTAAGCAAAAAGCTTAGTAAATTTCCTCAGTAATCTGACTTTGTCTAGGTTTTTAATGTAATATTCGTGTCTTTGTATCGAAGAATCGACTCTATCTTCAGTGATAGCGAGTCCTCTTTGTCTTTCTTTCCTTAGCACACAGTCTGTCAACGTCATCTCTGGGATGTACAGCCTTATGCATCGTCATGAATTTTCTTGTTCTCTGGTCATTATTGAAGTTCCCCACCTGTGTCAAATTTGAGAATCGTCACGAGTATCTTACAAGTGGAACAGCCCAGACGTTTATCCCTTTTGCAATTCCTGTTACATAATTTGGTTTGCAGTTGTACCCTAGTTCTTCTGTGATATTCATTTTTAATATTTTCTTTCATCTCCATTTGTTTAATGACGTCAAATATTCCCATATATCTGTTTCTTCAAAGAACCAATTTATTTCGATAGCCACGCTGTCATGGATGAAAGTAATTTTGTTAAGCCCGAATTCGTATATGCCAACATGGCCTCTAGCTTTCCGATTTGATACTATTTTGGGTGTTGCTCTGGTGAATCTTTTTTGATTTATTAATTGCTTTTATCTATATTGTTTGTTTTCCTTATTTAAAATAACCACGCATTATAAATCCGTTTTCTATAGACAGTAATGTTTTCCATACGGGATGATCGACAGTTTTTCTTTATTTGGTAGTTTTATTCTTTCTGCCATGTGTTGTTTCCCGCTTCTCATTAATAGCATGGTGTATTTTTCTCTTCCGAATTCCATCCCGATGCCCTGATTGTATATTCTCACCGCCTGTACTTAGGGTTTCCAGTTCTCTTTCATTTTTGGCAAACAGTTTGATATCGTCCATTTACATTTGGAGGTTAATCAAATCTAGCGATTTTTGAAGTTTGTAGCCTACTGTGCATTTCCTAAGTATTTGATTCAGTGGCATCATCGCTATCATAATGGTTATTGCACTTCTTCCTAGAATATACTTCTTTGGATTTTCACCTCAGCTAAACTTTTTCCTCCGACTGTCGATTTGACACTCCAGTTTTTCATGGTTTGATCGATGAAATTAATGACTTTGTCAGATAACTTGTACAGTTTAAGACTATTATCCAAATAGTTAGACGAACCAGACATGCAGGTCACTGCTGGAGAAGCAGGGACGAGCTCATAAGTGATGTACTCCTATAGACCCCACATATAGTCGGGCAAAAGCAGGACGACCAGCACGAACATACATCCAGCAGCTATGTGAGGATACAGGATGATGCCTTAAAAACCAGCCAGAGGCGATAAACGATAAGGAGAAGTGGCGTGAGTGAGTCAGGGGTATCTGTGCGTGAGGCACGACATGATGATGATGATAATCCAAATTTGCAGGACTAAATTGTATACTTTTTGTTATCAATGCACGTCATGGCTAATTTTTTTGGTCCCGTATGGCCCTCATTAAGTATGTGTTCCTATTTACCCAACCCCTCCGCTCGGGCAGGATATGACACAAGGTCAATTTTTAAGCGGAGTTTAACAGGTTTGAATTCAGAGTTTTCCTTCTCTTAGACTAGTTGCCTCACCAAGGCTGAAGAACCTAGTCTGTCCTACTATTTACCCATAGCTGGAGGGAGAATAATTGGAGTCATACCTTTCCCAAGGGTATTAGTGCTATGTGAAATGCAATCAGTCTCATCCAGGAGTATGTGTTAATCAATATATAGTAGCTCTTCTTTTTTCCTGTTCTTGTCATATTCTCTCTGTTCTGAGGGGAACAGTCTGCGACTATTTAACCAGCTGTAAATCTCCTTCTTGATTTCTGCCGTAAATCTCCACATCATAGAAAGGTTATGCACGTTATGATTATTGATATTATCTTTTCTTCAATTTTTGCGAATTTTTTCCATCTGTGTTTGCCGCTTGTCTTTCACTGGAGTCTAAGTGACTGCAAGTCTCCTCAGATCGACTGGACTCTTTGGAGTATTTTGCTGATCTCAACAAAGCTGTAGTCTGGATGGTCTCGATTCTTCCACTTCTTCCATAGCTTAACGAGAAATACATTTCCTCCTAGTCTTTGCCGTTAGTATTTTCCGCACGATAGGTAGGTATGTTATGGGTCTATAATTCTTTTGGGGTGGTCCTTTTGGGGGTCTTTTTGGATCAGGGTGGTCTTTCCTTTCGTCATCTATTAGGATATATTTGTTTCTTCTAAGCACCAATTCATTTCGATAGCCACGCTGTCATGGATGAAAGTGATTTTGTTAAGCCTGAATTCGTATATGCCAACATGGCCTCTAGCTTTCCAATTTGGTAGTATTTTGGTTGTTGCTCTGGTGAATATAGGTGTATCTTTGCCTTATGGTCTATTTCGAGTTCTTGTAACTCTTTTCCCGATTCCTCTTTACAATTCTGATCTCTACGTTCCCATATTTGCTCCAAAATAGTTTTGTTTCCTTGTAATCAGTTTGTTGATATGTGTTGGTACATTCATCTCCTACTTGTTGGTAGAATTTTATTTTTTTCGTTATTTTTGAATGTCAAGTTTTGTCAGTATTGTTTAATCCGGTCTTGATTTTTTTATTATCCCTTCTATCACTTGTACCTTCTGATTTATCTCTTCGAGTTTTATCGTTTGTTGTGTGTTGCTTTGATCTTTTCGTCCCAACATATTCTCGTGATTTTCCTCTATCTTAGCGTTTTTGGTTTTGTCGTAGATTTTTTAAAATATTCTTTGAGTCGAATTTCTTATCCAGATTTTGATTTTCTGTTCGTATTTTTTATGGGAACCGAGACTTGTTCCTTGGATAATTTCATTCCTGCTAATATTAGTTCATTTAATTCGTTGAGATAATTGTTAATAATTTGTTTTTTGTGTTTTTTTTGTTTCTCCCTTGATTGTTTTCCAGTCTTGGTTCCTGAGAGATGGTAATATGGTCTTCTCAGATATGATTATCTTTATAATCATTACATTCATTATTTCTTCTTCTTTTAGTGTTTGTTCCGTTCTTTTTGGGTGTACGGTGTTTCGATTCACTTGTAAGGTGTTCTGGATTTTCTGTATTCAGCGTCTTGAATACTGTATTAGGGTCTTGTTGTCGAGTTTTTCTTTTTATTTGTTGCTTCATTTCTAATATTTCAAACTCAGAAAACAAACTTTCTTTATTATCATCCAAGCTTGGCTTTATGTCTTAAAACGATCAGATCACCAATGACACCTAGACCTATTGTCTGGATCACACATTGGATTATATTTCGATTTGTCATTTTGTTTTCACGGGTTGTATATTGAGGCTATAACAGACCCAGGAATATTTATTATCTGTGCTCCTGACACAGATGTCATAAAGTACCCTTATAGTAAGGGAACTCTTAAGCTGGTAACAAAAACAATTCTAGATTTTCGAATTTGTTAAGTTTTGACTAAAAGTCTAGGGTGTCTACTTTTTTTTTCTTTACAGTTTAACTGATATAACTAAATCCTGACTTATTTATGGGTATTCCAGTATCGTGATTTGAGAACCGAAAACCATTTGGATCTAATAAAGTTGATTATTTTTGTTTACTTATCAATTGGTTTTATCTATATTGTTTGTTTTCCTTATTTAGAATAACCACGCATTATAAATTCGTTTTCTATTGACAGTAAAGTTTTCCGTACGGGATGATCGACAGTTTTAAAGTATGATATTAGTGCTTTGTTTTATAGTGAATCAATGTGGGTGGTACACATTTTTTTTTACTTTCTTTTAATCCAACGAATATGTATATGTATAATATTAGTTATATGTATCAACTCAAAATAACAACACGCACACACACACACACACACACACACACACACACACACACACACACACACACACATATATATATATATATATAGGGCTATTTTATCTAAGTGGCAAAATTTAAATGGTATAGAGTTCGGTAATAAATATTATCTAATAACATCCGTTTTGATTGAATAATTTTCTCTCTTAACGCAATCATATTTACCAACCCCTGCGCTCGGGCAGGATATGACACAAGGTCAATTTTTTTAAGCGGAGTTTAACGGGTTTGAATTCAGAGTTTTCCTTCTCCTAGACTAGTTGCATCACCAAGGCTGAAGAACCTAGTCTGTCCTACTATTTACCCATAGCTAACCATAGGGAGAATAATTGGATTCATACCTTTCCCAAGGGTATTAGTGCAATGTGAAATGCAATCAGTCTCGTCCAGGGTTTGAACTCGTATCGTCGTGTTCAAATCCTATGACGATAACCATTACACCACGGGCACCTCTCTTAACGCAATAAGATAATATCTTCCCCTAAGAAGAAAGACAACTTTTCATAAAAATTGAAAGGTGTATATTAATTTTTGGAGTATATTATATACATAGATAGATAGAGAGATAGATGTAAACTGGTGGTGAATTGAAAAACGGTCACGCGTCTATAATTTATTCTAGATTATCTAAAAATCATCATCAGAGTTTAAGGGTCGCACAAAGCCCCAGGCATAAACGATTAGCAATTCATGAAGTCAATTTCCGTTTATTAAAAAAATCATTTGAGAGGTCTCTGGAATATTTAAAAAGAAAATTTGTTATTCAATCAAATCTTTTATTTTTTTAATTTTTTTTTTTATTTTTGCTTTCGGGTCCTGAACATTTTGTCTTCACTGTGTGTCGCATAAAAATGAAAAAAGAAAATTAAAGAGATCACTCCGTATTGCTTATATATATATATATATATATATATATACGCGTGTGAGTGAGTGTGTAATATTTACTTTCACAGTCTTTTGCTGACGAAATTTGTTCAATACCTAATAATGTTATGTATTTGTTTGATTGAGTTTGGTCTCTTTTTAAAACGGCATATCAATTCCTCATGGGTTGTTTAATGTGGAAATCTGACTCATTTGTATATTTTTATTATAATAACAATAATTTCAATATTCCATTGTTTTTTTTTCTTTTCTGTTGGCTTTTAATTATAATCATTTGTTGGCACACATTTTTATGGTTTTAAGTATTTTTATCTTATACAAATAATTTGTATACTAGTGGGTTGTGGTCGATTCCAAGAAAAACAATCTAGGATGTCTAATATAAATATTAGAGGAATATTATTTTTTACTGCAAGTGTCTTTCAACCAGATTGAAAAAGTCTCCGTAATTAGAAAGAGATAAAAGAAACACGCATTGATACATTCTTACATCTGATTGTTCATCCTATTTACCCAACCCCTCCTCTCGGGCAGGATATGACACTTGGTCAATTTTTAAGCGGAGTTTAACAGGTTTGAATTCAGAGTATTCCTTCTGTTAGACTAGTTGCCTCACCAAGCGCTGAAGAACCTAGTCTGCCCGACTATTTTACCATAGCTGGAGGGAGAATAATCGAATTCATACCGTTCCCAAGGGTATTAGGGCTATGTGAAATGCAATCAGTCTCGTCCAGGATTTGAACTTGTGTCACCGTGTCCATTTCCTACGACGATAACCATTACACTACGGACACCTCCTATGATTGTTCATGGTGATTTCTACTGTAGTGAGTTCAAGCTTCACATTTACATCATACTAGACTTGAACCAGTATTACTCCCTGGTCTTCTCTGGTCTGGAATGTCAGTTCTTCTTAGAGTCTGAACTAAGAGTCAATTTCATCTGTTTAGAAAGTATTTATATTATTGGTTTCAGTATGAACTCTGATAAAACAGAGTTCATGGGTTTTAAACCAAATAGATACATCTTCACATTTAATGACAAGCCTTTGAAATTAGTTGACCAGTTTTCATACATCGGTGGCAATAATTCTTTACAGAAAGTGATGTCAATATCTTCAGTAGAAAGAAAAAGCCTGCTATTGATATGTTATTGAACTTATAGAAATCTGATCTTCCTGAAAAAATAAAGGGGACATTCTTCCAAATAGTAGCTGTGTCAGTACTACTGTATGACTGAATCACTTGGGTTTTAATGAAAAACTTGAAGAAAAAGCTTGAGAAGAACTACATAAGGATGTCTTGTACTCTCTGGAACCAATCCTAGAAACAGAACTGCACAAAAAAGCAGCCATACGTCTTCTTACTGGCTAACTCACAAACCATTCTCTTAAGACAAGCAAGACATGATTGACGGTGCCGGAGAAGAAAGGTTGAACTCATAAACGACGTTCACAGGTGGACTTTTGTAGATGAATACACTCTTGTTAGCCGAGCAGCAAAAAATTGCTCTGGGCGGACACTGGATGCTCATTAGAGAACTTACCTGGACCGACATTCGATAGAGACATGGGGAGTGAGAGATAGGAATGAGTGGGAGAGAGAAAAAAAAAGAGAGAGAGATAGAGAGAGGGAGAGAGTGTGTGTGTGTGTATGTGTGTGTGTGTGTGTGTGTGTGTGTGTGTGTGTGTGTGTGTGTGTGTGTGCCAAGAGAATCTGTGCAAAAAGCAGAATTTGATGATGAGAGAGTCATACTTAAAGCCTTAAAAGTGAATTCAAATTAATTATTATTAAATAGAAATCATTACTTCCAATTTATTCTCATTGAAAAGTAAGTAAAATTCACTGTTGAGAATAATCCCCATATCCTCTGTTACGGATATAAATCGCCTAAAAATTAAACTTTAGATTTTGGAATATCAGGTCTTCATATTTTTCAAGCCTAAGAGTCTCTTATGATTCATACAAATGAAGATAAAAATAAACAAGCAAATAAAAATGCTAAAAGATGTTAGAAAATACAAGACAAAATTAACTTTAATAATGGTTGAAAATGCTTCAATTAAAACTAGAATTAAATAAAATACTCTGGTAAAAAGAATAATAATTGTTAAATCGATTGTCAAAGTAAAGGATAGCTTTATTAGCATGATTTATATCTCTGTAATTCTAATGGCTATCTATAACTTTCAGACAAATGTCCATGAATATACATTGGTAATTCCTCTAAAGAGAGTTAATTCTGTTTGGTTTTAAGTTATTGTTAATGGCATACCAAACTTCATGGGGTACCTACTAATACCTTTCCCAAGAGTACTTGTCCAAAAGTAAACGTAATAGTATTACAGAAGTTCAAACTCACTACAATGTTACTCGATATCACTTTAACCACAATACCATATTGACTCCTCTCCCAAAGTTTAGTCAGACAGCATAAGGCTGTATTGTGTGGAAAGAGTTATTCTAAGTGAGATAGGCCAACAAGCAGAGAAAGTAAGCATTTACAATCTGTTTTTTTTTCCCATTGATTTGAAACTTTGGCAGCATGTATGTGTTCAAACCGAGCTGACCCAAATTAACATTCTTTCCTCTGTTCGGAGTCAATTCCAGCTATGATATCAATGAACGAAAGAAACTTTTTCTTGGATTAAGTTTCTAAAGTGCACTCATCCTTACACGCATTTTCTCATTGAATGACCCTAGGATCCTATCAGAAGGCGGGAGCACTTTTTACGGTTGGTAATCATTAAATAGATTAGCTAAATGAGACTTGCATTGTGCACACCATTCAACACTGCATGATATCAGCAAATGACACTTGATGCTGTCAACTCTCAGCTTTACACCTTGGAGCTGAAATAGTATACATGTTCCTTCATAAAATGTATGACATCTTTTTACAGAAAAATTGTTTAAAACCATAGGATTTTCTGTATTTTGCAATCTTTCCTTTTTTCGTGGGGCTTGTAAGAGATCAGAAAAAGAAGGTAACTCAGGGTGTAACGTAATTGAAAGTCTCAGAGGAAATGAATGAATAAATAAATAAAGCCGACTGTAGTCGCCGAATAACTAGGCTGAAGCACTCAGGTTAATTAAAAATGACGAAGGAAAACTGGAGGTCCGAAATCTTGTGCGCATGCGCAGTATGAGCGTAAACGGATATGTTTCTACTCTCGACACGACAGGTGGAAATGAGGGGAAAATTTCGGTGTCGACAGCGAGAAGTGAGAAGGTGAAAACGTCCGTAGAACACGAGCCACGACGATGTAAGAAGAATATTCAAGAGCCCCAAGTTGGAGCCGCGTTCTAAAGAGGGCGTTAGGCTGCACTCGGCGCAGCGGACAAGCATGTTAGAACCGGAAAAAATTCAAGGTCGGTATCTGCTCATCTTTTTCTCACTAGGATATGTTGCTTATAATTGTCTAGATGACGCACTTGTGTCATGATTCCATACTCCCTGTTTTTTCTCCCGGTGACTGCTTGCTACCTACTAGTTAATAAACTTTGGTGTATGTTTAATAGTGTTTCGCGTTCGTCAATTTGTTACCATGGCGAAGTTACAACGAAGTCGAAAAAACCTCTTTCCTCCTGCAATGGCTCATGAGTGTATTTTTGCTGCCGTACCATTTCATACCCTCATAGGGTGCTTAGTTTCGAAGTCAAATAAATACAAAGTGGAAAACAAGAGAAAAAAGGAAAGAAAGAAAGAAAGAAAGAAAGAAATAAAGAAAGAAAGAACCAAAATTGAGAGAAAAGAAAATACACTAAAACACACGAAAAAGAGGAAAGAAAAAAAAGAAAAAACGGAGAAAAAAAAGATGAAAAACAAAGAAAATAAAAAATTAAAATATAAACAAGGGGAAACTGACAGAGAGAATAAAAAACAGGAAAAGAAAAATGAAATAAAAAAATAGGAAAAAAAGAAAAGGATGAGAAAACTCAGGAGAATAACGGTAAAAAAAAAGAAAGAAAGAAAAGACAGCAAGAAAATACAAGGAAGAAGAGAAAAACACGAGACAAAAAAAAAAAAAGAGACAAAGAAAAATGAGAAATATACGAAGAGTCGGACGACTAAGAAATATAATGTAAACAACACGAAGTCAGAGAGAAAGGAGAGGAGACTGCGTTGAAATAAATTTTTAGTAAAGCAAAAATAAATAGATAAAAATAACATAAAACAATATCAGAAAAGCAGAAAGAAGAAAACGAGGAAACAATAAAAAAGATGAAAACAAAAGAAGAAAGATACAAGACCGAATGTTGTAGAAAAGATAGAAAGAAAAAAATACAGAATAAGAGAAGGTAAAGAAAGATACAAGACTGAGTGTTAAAGAAAAGATAAAAAAGAAAAAAAAGAAGAACAGAATTAAAAGAGAGAAACACAACACATCGTGTTGGAAGAAAAAAGATGGACAAAGGAAAGACACCACCTATTAGATTTAGGTAAGTGTCCCTCTACGTTTCTTATTTTTTCCTTGGTTAATTCAAGGTCTATAGTCCGTGCCTGTGATTTGAAATAAGAAAAGCTAAACGAAGTAAGAAAGGGGGGCAAAATTATAGACGACAGAGGAATAGGTAGGAAATGGGATATCATTTTTTATGTGTTGGTCACTTTGCTGGGTTTTTTTTTTTTCGTTCAGTCCAATTTGATTTCAAACCTGTCGGTCCGAGATTTCATCATACTGGGGGTTGTTTTTGATATATGGTAATGAAGTAGTTTTATAAAAAAAAACGCACCGTTTCATATTTGAAATCCCCAGTGAGGACGTGTCACATAGAAATTGAGCAACACGATGGTTATCGTAAGGCTTTGAAGCCTGCATTTCCCGAGTTCCGATGAAGTAAAGAGATAAATGACGCCTATTCTGCTTTTCAACGGTAGTGATTTTGGGGGAGGGAAAGTTCAACTTGTGGGTGATTTCACCCGTTTTTTTTTTGGTCTCAGGTGATGTCTTAGATTTATGTATTAGCAATGATATGAACAAATGGATTTAAGAAAGTAGAGCCGTTAGTACTGACAGGGAAAGGTCCCGCAAAGAAATAACTCATTGATTTGTGAGTAGATAGAGGGGTCTTGAAGGACAAAGAAAAAAAAATTTAGAAAGAAATCTCCTTGTTCTAGAGGCGGGCTGAGATTTGTGTATATACCGATAACTGTAAGAATGTATTATAAACTTACAGCTGGAATATGTGAGCTTGACGGAGCGGAAGTGGAAAAAGGAGAGCTAAAAGAGATAGAGAAAGAAAGAAAACTGAGAGGAAGTAATTTACGAGCACAAAAAAGACAAAAAAGAGAGAAAAGACTGATATTTAGCGAAGTAAGAAAGATATTGATTGAAGAAGAAGAAGAAGAAGAAGAAGAAAAGAGTACTGACATTAGGAACAAGAAAAAACACACATTAATGAACTGCGACCTATTTAACGTGCTGCACTTTCTTTAGTTCATTTTGATCTTTTGAATTGTATTTTTTCCTGATGTTTTCTGTTATTGTTTTCAATGTATTCTTGTGATCGTCGTTGAGGAATGTTGGAAGTATTGGTTAGGTAGGATTGCAGAGACAAACCCATATTAAGAACAGAGGATAAATTAATTATTTATATTGGTGAGACAATAATGCTAGGAACTTAATTTTTAAAATTCTTACGGCTAAAAATTTTAACATTGTCATGAGGAAGGTTAGTAACGTAATTGAACGGCTCATCGGGAATTGAATGAAAAGATGAATAGATAAATAAAGGAGACAGCAGTCACCGAATAACAAGGCCAAGGATTTAAGGGTAATCAAAAATGACTAAGGAAAACTAGAGGTCCGAAATCATATGAGCGTGCGAGGTATAAACGGAGACGGATATGTTTCTGCTCCTGACACAACAAGCAGAAGAGGGGGTGACTTGTGTCCTTTCAGGAACCGACGGCTCGACGCAGGAAGTTGAAGACGTCAATTGAATACGAGCCAGGAAGATGTTGGGAGACGTAAGTTTGCGAGCTCTTTCTGGTGGTGGTGGTGGGGGGGGGGGCGTTAGGCTATGCGACCTACCGGACAAGCATGTTCGAACCAAGAAAAATGTCAAGGTCTGTGTCTGCTTTTTCTTTCCCACCATGATACGTTGCGAATATTTTTATCTCGCTGAAACTGTTGTCCCATGTTTCAAAACTCCCTTTCTTTCTCCGGGAGGCAACTTCCTGTTATATAATTGCAGAAGGATTTTTTTATATTATCATTTTTCGTTGGTTATATCTTATCATTCAGTTTGGTTAGGCTTAGAACTATTCGGCTTAGTGCACGTGCAGGTGCACACATTGAGTGCAGTTCGCGCTCGTGCGCGGATGATAGGACAATCACAAATGTCATAATAAAAGCCCCAGGTAAGAAAATGGGACTGGGTGGTGAATGACTTCATGCCCAGAATCAATGGGGTGGGAATTTTGGTGATTTTTTTGAAAAAGAGTTAGTTGAGAGTTGAACTTCGAGGAGGCTAGTTAAGATTTGAAGCTGGGTGAGGCCAGTCCAGTTGTGGTCTACGGGATATACCGCGCGTTTGTCGGGTCAGTGAGTTGAGATTCTGACTCTGGGCCGAGAGTTCAGCTGGGGAGTTGACTGAAGGCCGAGGTAGGAACAGTCAGCATAGTAAAGATTGTGTCTCTCTCTCCTCGTGTCGAAAAACTAAAAGTCAAAAAAAGTTAATAAACGTTTCGAACCTGAACGAAAGAAAGTCGTCAGTGTTTCGCGTACATTTTGCATATATGTATATGCTACACTTCTTACCAAATAGTAAATAAACTTTGATATATGAACAGATGTTACGCTTCGCTCTGGCCTAACAAACGACAACACGTAATATATATAACAATATATGTTTATTTTCTCGACGGACGCTTGTGAGAAGTAGGAGCAATCAGGAGAGCTTTTTAGAGTCGTTCGTCTATGAGGCCTGGACTCTTCGATGTTAGTAGATTATGGCCGAGAAAACGCACACCGGGCAATGACGTGACAAACTTGCGTAAACAGCGGAATTTTTTCACTCTCTTCCGTTCAATTCGTCGGCCTTATATTACCATCAAACTCCCACGCGGAGATATGGACACGCCTCCACGCCCCTGCGATTTCTTCCCATAACTGGCCATCGGAATGTATCACTTCCGCCGTCTTTGGAATAGCATATTTGATCGTCATCGAGCGGAAATAACTGTCATGCAGTTCACAGGTCACTCTCTTCCAGTGCATCACTTTGTGACGGCACCGCGGCATTTTTACCTCGTCCTATAATTGTCAGCCAAGCTGTATTTTACACAGAGTGTTCGCCTTCGTCAACTGGTTAACACGGCGTGACATAAATTTCCCTCATTAAAACAAAAACTATTTATCAAATTCATTCCAACTTTCTCGAATGCCATTTAAAAGATCTGATTTAGTGGATGGAGGCTTCTCATAGACAATTTTAAAAACTTTCCATTATAAATGTTCAACTGTATTTAGATCCTGTTTGCTGGTAATGACATTGATATTAATTCTTTCCTAAGGAAAGGATTTAGTCTTATTTAGTGTAATAAGATGTAATATCATCCAATTTTTTTCCAGGGGTTGTAATATACATATATTATATATTATTTTCATTATATATAAAAGAAGATCTGTATATCTGTTAATGTTGAGAATAATTATTAATGTTAAATAGCAAGGCTTGAAACTCTTTAACTGTATACCTAAATTGAATTATTGGGATTAGATAACAATACTTGCAACCATTTGACTGTATGCTAATGAAAGAAAAGCAGAGAATAGAATAATTAGTGTTAAATAACAATACATGTAACAACTTTACTGTGTAAAAACAGATGATTAATTTCGAATAGAATTATTAATATTAGATAGCAATACTTGAAAACATCTTATTGTGTAGAAACCATAGCAATACTAGTAAGAGAACAATTTAGCCCTAACTCATTTAAAAATGAAAATACCTATAAAATGTGTGCAAAAAAATGGCTGATGTTAAATTTTGACTTTTATCTAGCAATACTTGAAACCATTTAACTGTTGTTTGATTCGGAATTTGATGATTTTTATCATTCAGGGTTTTTGGACTATTGTTTTCATCTTTATATTCAGAACATTTTGGCCTACATGCTCTTCGGCCTTCTTTAGGTCTCTTTCAAATTCGTGAGCCTCCACAGAACTTCGAACCAAATACTTTGATTTAATCCACGGGAGTTGTTTATTCTGATTCCGTTACCAATAACAGAGTATAAATGCTAAATATTCCTGTATTGTAACTCGCCTGCAGTCAGGATTGAACCTGCAACCTCCAAATAAATGTCTCTTATGGAACTAACGCCTCTAACCGTTACGCTATGTGTCATGCAAGGGAATTCAGAGTGAATTTTAGGGATTTAGAAATTTAATGTTTTTACCTGAGCTCATATTCTGATGAATAAAATGAAAAAATTATTTATTTGAATGAGTCATGTTATTTTTATTATTATCATTATTTGTTGTAGTTGTTGTTATTGTTGTTGAAATATTTCCTAATATACGTACGTTTCTTTAACAATTATTCTAAAACATCTCATGTTAACTGATTGAAGTGGCATTGAATTTTCACAAATTCAATTTTAATCAAAATATGTTTATCACGAACTAAATAGCAGATTTCTAAAATAACAACACAATAAAGATTTTTTTTTTTTACAGAAATTTGCTTTACAAAATAATTTTGCATAGTTTAATTGTTGAAAATTCGAATATTTCAAATTTTATAAAACGTTTTTAGAGAATTGAGTGAAGAGAAATGAACTTTTTATTAGGTATGTCCGCAAATAATTCAGTTATAATGTTAGTATATATTAGTTAACGGCATTTTGCTTTCTTTTCCTTTTTTGTCTGACCATGAAGTTGACAGGAAGCACTTGTAGCATAAAGGTTAACGTCGGAGAAAGTGGAGTCGTCAACCAGAGTTCAAATTCTGGACGAAGCTATTTGTATTTCATATAGCACTAATATCCTTCGGAACGGTATGGATTCAGCTCTTCTTGTTCCAGCGACAAATAAAAAGTAGAATGGGTTCTGTAACCTCGGAATGGCAAAAAGGTCGAAGTGAAGAAAAACTCTAGAATCAAAACAGATCTGGAGAGGCATCGGCTCCGACAGGCTTTTCCTGAACGCTACCTGAGTAGCACCCTCATCATCAAACAATGTTATTTGATAAATCTTTAAAGCAGATGAATCTATAAACATTACCGAAGTTTGTTGTAATGCTAGTGATCGAGCTGTTACAAATCAGGTAACGTATGTATTTTACGTCCGCGCCCAGCTACTTCAAACTCCGATAAAATCAAACTTATTTTTCTTTTACCATTTGATATATTGAACTATTTTCTTCATCTTTATTGTTATATTCACAACGTTTCAGCCAATACAGCCTTCTTCAGATGTTTCATGTCGAACTTGTGGGCCTTTACGGAATTTCGAACTGAACCCTTTATTTAATCCACTTACGTAGATTGTTTTAATTTCGGTAAGTATAACCAGGTACAAGTGGTGTAATGGTTATCGTCGTTGGAAATGGACACGGCGACACGAGTTCAAATCCTGGACGGGGTTGATTGCATTTCACATAGCACGGTATGAATCCAATTATTATTGGGAACGGTATGAATCCAATTATTCTCCCTCCAGTTATGGGTAAATGGGTTCTTCGTCCTTAGTGAGGCAACTAGTCTAGGAGAAGTAAAACTCTGAATTCAAACCTGTTAAACTCCGCTTAAAAAATTGACCTTGTGTCATATCCTGCCCTAACGGAGGGGTTGGTAAATCTGATAACCAGGTACAAGTGTTAAGCTTTATTACGTATTCCTTGTCTTTACCTGTTGTTGGGATTGAACTTGCAGATGCTTTCACTATGAAGCTCTTTAGCCAATCGCTTATATTCGCTACACCATATGTTCTCCTGGACGATTCAGATTGATTTTTTGTGTTTTATCAATCTTTTCTTGTTTTGCTTGTTATCAGGCGAAATCACTCGACTACGACCATTATCATATAACTATTTCTGCCATCGTTTGCGTTTATCTTACTAAGTATTACGATGTAATTCAGAGCTTAGTTTGTTTAACAGCAGCAACTGGGGCCAAAAACCAAAGACACGTGTCTCGTACTGGTGAAGATGTATATCTTTATCGCGCACGTGTTCAGCGTAAAAACAAGCTTACATTCTCCAACTACACATTCTCCAACTTGAAAACTGAAACAAAACAAATTCACTCGTAATTGTTCCAAAAAAGGAAACACACCACGAAAGTGATGATTTAAATCGAATCAATTAATCAAGAGAATTCACATGCTTACCTCTTTTTGCCTTGCTCGTGACCCACAAAGAAAAGCATCAGTCTCGCATGCCGGTCAATTTGAAAAAGACCGAATTCGCGCCAGCTGGTGTTCAGGCCGGAAGTTCCTCCCGCACCTTCCACTCGGGAGTTACCGGTGCAGGAGGCAAAGTTCAATCTAAAAAACTATACCGGTTGAAACGCAAACCTTTACATTTACGGATTGTTTTGGTTTCTTTGTTTCCTGGCATATCAACTTCCGTGGGTTATACAATGCCAAAGCTATCCTTGTAAAGAAATGGTAAGGGTAATATGGAACCCATATCTGGAATGTTAGGGAGTTCATACCTTTCCCCGATAGTGATCGCAATAACGTGACGGGAATTCAAACTCGCTTACTTCAACACCACAGTCTAGCACGTAAGCAACTATACCATGGCATCTTCCTCTTTACTGCCAGGCATAATTATGAAATTGCAGAAAGTTATGTTACGGTTGACTGAAAAAAGGTTACACTCAATAAATAAATAGTTATTTATTAGAGAAATCAGATTCCGAATTTGTTACCATGTCAACCGTCTGCTTGGTCCGGTTGGCTCGCAGTATCGGTTTATCTACATATGAAGACGTGGAGAGTAATTCGATAGTCGTTGAAACTTGGCAAGTACAAAGAAAAAGGTAGATAGTCGTAAAAGATCCGAGGAGCAAAGATAGAAAAATGTGGCGAACGCATAACAGCTACATACTGTCATTTATTTGGGACTCGTATCTCACTGATTCTACCTTTCCAATAAATTCAGCCGAAGGGTTCAGTTTTAAAAAAATGTTGTTGCTGTTGTTTATTTTATAAAAGTTGAATTTCTTAATCAATGGTGTGTTTTCTTAGAAATATAATCTTAAAAGAAATTTTGTTATATTTTGACCTTTTGACCCGGCCAAAAATGCCATTCAAGGTGATACACCGGAAGCAAGTGACACATTCTAGTGGCAGTTATGAGAGGAAATCGCGTGGGCGGAAATTGGCTGATGAAATAGGACGATGAATAGTAAAAAATTCCCATGGTACACTCATAGACTGACGCACCGGAAGAGAGTGACCTGTGAACTGTATGACAGTTATTTCCACCCGATGACGATCATACAGGCCATTCCAAAGATAGCGGAAGTGACACATCCCGATCGCCTGATATCGGAAGAAATTGCAGAGGCGTGGAGGCGTGTCCATATCTCCGCGTGGAAGTTTGAAGGTAATATAAGGCCGACGAATTGAACAGAGTACAGTTGAGTTCGAGTGCCAGTTGGAGTGGCGATGTGGTAGGGAAAACCACACCCGGCCGAAGGGGCTCTCGGGAGCCCTGATTGAATTGGGGTCCAGAGGAGAACGAGAAAGACAC
Organism: Sepioteuthis lessoniana; assembly: GCA_963585895.1. NCBI lineage: Eukaryota > Metazoa > Mollusca > Cephalopoda > Myopsida > Loliginidae > Sepioteuthis > Sepioteuthis lessoniana. The sequence goes on along the minus strand of CAUZXS010003025.1, from coordinate 33,484 downwards.
AACGTTGCCGACCATAACTTTGGGGTCAAAATATTTCAGTTATGTTCGGTCTCCAGCTCTCCTCTCACATGCAAACCTTGATTAACCCTTTTCGAACCCTTGCAATAAAGTGAGAGGTAAATATTTTTATAAAGAAGTCTTCCTGCGTCTTTATCATTGCGTGCGTCTTTATTATTATGTCGTTATGATACGGCACAGGAGAATATAACAATTAATAAAGAAACATCTGACCAAGCCGAAACACTTCTGCATAGCCTGGAACGAGCAGCAGCAAGCATAGGCCTCCATGTTAATGCACACAAAACGGAATATATGTGCTATAACCAAACGGGGGACATCTCCACTCTAGAAGGAACCCCTCTTAAACTAGTAGACAAATTCACGTACCTAGGAAGCAGCGTCGAATCAACCGAAAAGGACATCGAAACGAGGTTAACGAAAGCATGGACAGCTATCAATAGGCTATCGACTATATGGAAATCAGACCTAACCGATAAAATGAAACGCAGTTTCTTCCAGGCAGCGGTCACATCGATACTGCTATATGGATGCACTACATGGACGCTAACAAAACGGCTGGAGAAGAAACTAGATGGCAATTACACAAGAATGCTGCGTGCAATCCTGAACAAGTCCTGGCAGCAACACCCCACAAGACACCAACTGTACGGCCACCTGCCCCCTATCACGAAAACTATTCAAGTTAGGCGAACCAGACATGCAGGACATTGCTGGAGAAGCAGAGATGAACTCATAAGAGATGTACTCTTATGGATCCCCACACACGGCCGCGCAAAAGCAGGACGACCAGCACGAACGTACATTCAGCAGCTATGTGAGGATACAGGTTGTTGTCCTGAAGACCTACCTAGGGCGATGAACGATAGGGAGGAGTGGCGAGAGAGGGTCAGGGATATCCGTGCTTCCAGCACGATATGATGATGATGATGATGATGATTATGATATATATTTGTGCATGCATCATACACAAGTGCATGCATTTACCCAACCCCTCTACCAGAGGCCGGATGTAGCCTAAGATCACTTTTTATGCAGAATACAGCTGGTTTTAATAATGAGTTTTCTTTCTCCTATATCGGTTGCGATATCAACGTTAAAGAGCTCAACCCATAGCTGTAGGAGAAGAGCTGGATTAACGCCATTCCCAAGGTTATTAGCTCGAAATGAAATGTAAACAACGTCAGGTTAAGGATTCCAATTCTTATAGCGATATCCATTTGGATACAAGCACCTCAAATTATATTCTCAAGTAGTGCCCGTAAAAAATCTGATATTGTTACTCATGCATAAATTTACTATTTATTTTCTAAACTCACTTTTTTTTATAAACTTTGAATTTGCTAGGATACAAAACAACTTAAATCAACGAAATTATTTAACAAAATGAAAAAAATAAAGAAATTTGCGGGCTTATATTTGAAACTTATATTGAGAAACTTTCTGTCATAAAAATAAATCAATAAGCTTGTTTGTTTTTTCAATTTTGCAATTATTTGGATTATTCACCAAAATATTCGGCTCATTGGTCTAGTGGGTAGAGTGTTTGGCAATAGTCCAGGAGACCAGGGTTCAACTCCAGGTCGAGTCATACCAAAAACTTTAAAAATGGTACTTGATACCTCCTTGCTTAACTCTCAGCAATATAAAGTACGTATCAAGGGTTAAGTAGAGCAATCCAGGGAAAGGAGTAGCGCCCTCCCCTACACCTCGGTGTTGTAGATATTGAAAAGGGAGCCTTCGGGTTTCCCTCGAATAAGGTCGCTATTTTTACTTACTTAAACCGATGTAAAATAACGAAATCTTCACTAACATTTTCGTTGAATTGTATTTTAACAAGGCAGCCATTCAGTTGAAATGTAACGTCTCATAGCAATTCTAATGTAGCTCATGTGGTAAAATATAGTACATGTGGTATGATAAGCTCATGTGGTAAAATGTAGCTAATGGGGTATTATGTGGGCCATGTGGTATAATGTAGTACATGTTGTATAATGGTTACCATTATAAGAAATGGACATAGTGTAGAGAGTTCAAATTCTAGATAGAAACCGGCATTAAATGAGCCCTTGTGGTTGATATACCGTAAAAAAAGATCAAATTCTAGATGAGCTTGTTTGGATTTCATAGAGCGATAATTCGAAGAAAAGTATACACCAAACAATTCTCACTCCAGCTATGAGTAAACAGTCGGACAGGCTGACCACTGTATCCTTGGTATGGCAACCAGCACGAGAGAAGAAAAACTATGAATAAAATCTGTTAAATCCAGTATAAAAATTAATGTTGCGTTTCACATTGTTCATACCGTGAGATTCGGTAAATGCGTACAGTAATTTCAAAATATTCGTAAATATTTACATGAATAATGACTCGTGTCATATATCATTGTGGTTATGTTTAATCAACTCTTCTTTCCCGAACGGGAAGCGACACAAAATCAATTTTCAAAAGGAGCGCCAATGAATTGAATATAGAGTTTTTGCTTCTAGTTAACTGGTTGCTTGACCAATATTCCAGAACATAGTCAGTCCTTCTATTTACTAGTATTTCAAGATAGAATAGATGGATGCATGTATTTCCTAAAGGTATAAGCGATATGTGAAATGTAAACAGCCTCTCTCTGGATTTTAATATCTGCCGCTGATTTGGTTTCCAACGACGATTATGCAACGAGCGCTTCGAAATTATAAGAGGATTTGGTGACTTGTTTTTTGTTCATCTTTTCGTAATAGAAACGGAGGAAAATAACGTTTACAGCAGGAATTTTCTTATTAAAATCCTCCAGATTCTCGTCGGTACGAGCTGTAATATGATTTTACTTTCTATAGTTATTTGGTCTAATGGTCAAAATCAGGGAAACTGAGATCGGTAAGACGGGTCCAAAACCCAACAAAGACACTTGGCTTGCATTGACCATTTCTCCCTTTCACAGAGCAGACTAGATGTCTAACCTTGATTAGTAACATATCTAGAACAACTTCCAATAAAAACTACCAATGTCTTACAGCCATATCCAATCAAGAGAAAGACTTTGTGAATGAAACTTGAGGCCGTATCCGGTTGGTTTGGAATATCAACCTTTGTGGTTCATTAATGCCGACTCTATCCTTGCTAAAGAACTGCAGTAAAACTATTTCACTAATAGATAGGGAATAAAGGGCTTCACATTTCCCCCAAAGATTTTACTCCGAATGTAAACGTAATAATTCAACTGGAGTATGAACTTGCTTACTTCGAGGCCGTGGTCCAGCACTTTACACATTACGCCACGGACTTCCCACGATATCCAGAGATAGAGTATCGTTTCGGACAACGACGCTGATTCCCATCGACTCTTAATCTTCACAAAGACAAACTCGAAGAGTTGAAGTGGATAGACTTTCTGTCTAGTTTGCATTAAAAAAAACAAAACAAACTTGCAGACAGTCACACTGAAGAGGAAGCAAAATCATTCAAGGCGTGGATCCATGGTCAAGCAAGACTATCGGATGTCACAGACAAATATGTATCGTATATTCTGATGTTGGCCTAAGAAAACGAGAAAATTATATAGGAAGCCGTACCTATAGATTTCGTATTAAATTTCTGTCAGATTTGATAGACGTGGCTTTTATAATACATTATTTGATGAGTGATTGTCCGACGGAGATGTCTCAAGCACTTGCCTGCTTAAAACAGATTTCAACAAACCATTAATCTACGTTAGAATTTCTCGATTTGTTTGCGGCTTTTGACAGATTAAACATAAGATGATTAAAAAGATACGGATAATAATATCGAGGGAATGAATCAACAAAAAGAAGCGGCAACTGAGACAGAAATAATAAATGAAGAAAAAAAAAGAAATTTAACTTTAAAAATGGCAATGAAATAAGCAAAAAATGATCCGTGAAAAAATTAGCTCCACAAACCTACCATAGATTCCGATTATTTACGATACGGCAAGTATGACCGTCGACTTACCGAGGTTAAGAAGCAATAGGTCTGTTCAGAACTTCGAAATTCTCTTCGAAACCGTAAATAACGGAAGCAATCTGTTTGATTGATTTTAATGGTATGCCAACATATATAGGGTTATTTTATGCCTAGAAGTTAGGGAAATGCGTTCATTGTACGTTTGTATATCTTGAATAATTTCCGTTTTAGTAAATTATAATTTATTCATCAATAACATATTCACTATTATTTTGGTAATGGACAAAATAGTTGACAAACTATTTATTGTGTGAGTATGAATCTTTGTATCTGTAAACACTTCTTTTAAATGCTTCTCAGTCCTGAAATTAATTGTAAGATAAAACTTACTTGTCATCGTGAAGTTTTGCGGCTGATAAATTTGTTAATATGTCTTCTAAGAATACAAGGCTGTCACTGATTAGTTGTGTTGATTTGGACTATATACCTTAACTTGCTTTTGGCTGAAAAAAGAGTGAACCTTTTTTCTTATGAAAACCATGACATGTGTAGATCTTTTCAATTTTTCAGTTTGGTGACCGTTACCGTTTTTTTCTGGGACAACATGGAAAAACAAATAGGATTTAAAATAAAAATGGAATTTACAACACAATTTTCCAATTAAATAAACTAAAATTTGAACATCTTTTTAAGTTATAAAGAAAATAATGAACTGTCCTCTTCCACTCGGTTTTGCAGCTGGGGTTAATGCATAGTATCTATTATTTGTCAGTCTTGTTCTCATATTTCTTATTCTTGTCAATTTAAGGCCTTTATTTATAAGACATTTTCCGCTACTCATGTAGGGTGGGTTTTTTTTTCAGAAATAGGCTGGAAGAGCCCATCCCTGTCCAGGTCTAAAACTGGTTTGAAATCAGAAATTCTCCGAGATTGGTTGTCTTACCAAGAGTAAAGAGTTCAATCTACACTACAATGTATCCATAACTAGATGGAGTATGATATTTATCGCTGCCTCCCACCAGACAGGACTTGAGACAAGGTCAAAAGCCCGAAGGCCGATTAAAGTTTGGATAAAGGGAAGGGGAAGGCCGGAAACGAACCGAGACTCAAACCCTGCTGGTCTGTGCTGCTCATCGACCCACTAAGTGCAATGTGAGTCTGGTGAGGCAAGCAGTATCACGAATCCTAATTTGGATCCGAGCACGTATGCCGGGTTATAGCTTAAACTAGACAGCAAGATCTAGTGCTTTACGTATGGGACAAATGTCGCTGCTCACCCACCCGTGGGTGGCCCAACCGAAGTTGGGGGTCTTTTGGCCGCGAATCTGCCATTGTTTGATACCCCATCCGACACGAAAGCCAGACGGCCCAGCCAAAAGGCCAGGTGGAGTATTATCGGATACATATCTATCCCAAGGGTATTAGTTCTCCGAGAAATCTAAACAGCCACGTTAGGATTTGAACTCTAGTTGCCACGTTCCTTTTCCATGACGATAACCGTTACGCCAAAAGGGCTTACATATTTACATACCCTAGCGTAGTTACAGATCCTTACATACTTACAAATGCATAGTTTTAAGCATCTTTACTTCCGTCAAGCATTTATCAAACTCTTTAAAATAGGAGTGTGAAGTGAGAAATGTGTTCAGCAAGTTATTCATTTGGCATATACAGTAATATTGACAACGTGCCACGTGGCTTGCTGTCAGCAAAAACAAACAAACATAAAATGCATACTTTTAAATTCTAACTTTACAGAGAGATACGATTGACATTGATATTTAATAACAGAATTTATATAGTGAGAGGACAGCGATACATGTAGTTTCTAAATTGTCAAATTTATGAGGTTGAAAAAAAAAGCAATTATCAGAGAGAAATAATGAATCACTTTTGTTTTATCCAGTTCGTTAGCAAGGAAAGGTTTGTAGTAAGTTTTTTTTAGTAAACTTTGTCGGCTTTTTGACATAACTCTGTTTTTTTTTCCGTAACTCCGTCAGGTTTGTCCGTAAAAAGTTGAAGATAATATCAAAGTTTTCATTGGGTGTTTAAAACGGTTTTATTTTAATTCCAATCGACTAACATTCCTATCAGAATACCTTATAAATGTAACACTCATCAACTTGTTGAAATAAAATATTTTGATAATTTGTAAAATATCTTACTGCGTGGATGAACGTACGAGATAATAAGTTGTACAAATATTCGCTAAATATCATATCACGTAAATGAATAGGGGAGAGAAATAAAACTAGAAAACCAAATCACTAGAGTATTTATGCGTTTACTACGACACTTTGCCTTGTAGAGTCTTCATCTGAAAATGATCTGGAAATATTTTTTTATTCTAGGAAGGAAATACTTTTTTTAAAATCGTTAAGACTGATTATTAAATTGACATTCCAACGTAATCAGGCTTTTTTTTGCTTTTCAATTTGGGCCAATGCTCTTGAAAAGCCATGAATCCAACTGTTCTCCCTTCAGCTAGAGGTAAATAGTATAGCAGATTAGATTCTTTGGGGTTTTTTTGAACACCATTCTTGAAGAATAAAATACTTTGAATTCGAACCAACTTTACTCAGCATAAAACCAACTGACCTCACGTCGTATTCCACCAATGTTACAGGAGTTGTAGATTCATACATTCACTATATCAATAATCTTCTGCCTGAAGAGTACACTAGCATTACGTTGGAAATATTTGACCGCGTCCACATATACTACACAGATCAAAGTTAGAGGACTGAAGAACGATATTTTTGATCAGAAATAGACTAGCTATCTCCTAGGTATTTGCCTTTATAGTCAAAAGAAGGATGGAGCAAATGCTACAAAAATATGGTTGCCTCAAAGAAATTGTTACTAGTATAATGATGCTCCATAAAACTCGAAAGTAATGGTTCGATCACAAGATGATGGTACTGATTTCTTATACACTGTCAATGGCGTCTCGCAGGAAGACACGTTAGAACACTATTTGTTTATACTTGGTGCAAATTGAGTATTACGAACATCGATTGATTTGATAAAAGAAAATGGATACACATTAAAAAAAGAATGAACAGATGATATGCCACAGACTACGCAGATGATCTAGCACTGCTGGTTAACACACCTGCCTAATCTGAAGTCCCACAGTATATCCTAAAGCAGACAGTAGGAGAACTTTGGCTCAACTTCAATGTAAATACAACTGTATTTCATTTGTTTTTAAATTTGACGTAACCATTTACACTAAAAGTGGCAAGCCTCACAAATTTGTTCACCAGTTTACATACCTCAGTAGTAACATCCCATCTACTGAAAGTGATGACATTATACAACTAGCGAAGGAGGCATGGACTGTAATTTATTGGCTATCGATCATATGGAAATCTGATTTCTCTGATTAGATAATACAATAAGGATGCACCACCTGGACTCTTACGAAAAGCATGGATAAAAATTTAGCATATATATATATATATATATATATATATATATATATTACTTACTAGTGTCCGTGACCCGAGGTTTCATGCCTTACGCATTCGTCAAACAGACCCGGTGTGACAATGTAACAAATGTGTAAAGCATGAAACCAGGTGCAAAGACATAATAATGTAATATATATATAAATATATATATATATATATATATATATATATATATATATGTATATGTATATATATATATATATATATATATATATATATATGAAAGTTCTATCATTGGTATTGAGCTTTATTCATTAATACTGCAAAATTTGGTCCACCATTAACTTAGCAAGTGAGCTCGTAATAACTATAAACTTCTACAATATATATATATATATATATATATATATATATATATATATATTGTGATATTGGTTTTTTATTTTTTTTCAATTAGTTTTGACCTTAGATCATTGAAAGGAGAAAGGTTTTCTTGAACGATAATTTTTTTAGAATGTTGTTAAAATAACTTTTAAACGAATTTATATATCACACTAGAAGTGGTGAACATTGAACTGGGGACGCAGCGTATCTGTTCACTGGATAACAATTATTTGTAATATCCAAGTGCTTTAACTGGACTTTTTATGATCTCTGCTATCGTAGACACCTGGTACTCGACTATGAATTTGAGAGATATATATTAAGCATGGGCTAGGTTCACTTAACATTAGCAGTGACTGCTTGATGAGGCATTTTCTTTTATTACGGTGTGTATGTATCATTCCAAATCTGTTTATCCTATTTCAGCGTTGTGTTTTCAAGATCAGTTAACTTTGATTAATTCATCGTTGTCTTTTTCTGTTAATACTGTTTATTTTATTCTGTGAATATTAACTTTGTATTTCTGTTAAAATCGTGACCATTTTAGCTGAATTGTTGTTCAACACGTATTAGTTTGTTATTTCAATAGATATGATTATGTCTATATTTATTTAGTCTAAAGTAAAATGACCATTCTGACTCTCCGGCGTATCGATTTTGACAGCATTCAGTAAATAAATTACATATTTGCTTCTGCAATGATCCATGGTGTTTTAAGCAAATCATGGAAGAAATATTCCACAGAATC
>CAUZXS010003025.1:17500-20000 GCA_963585895.1 Sepioteuthis lessoniana | reverse complement strand
TTGATTTTACGGAATATCAACTTTTGTTGGTTTATTTGATACCGAAGTAAGTCTTATTTCAGCTATAATTCAGCAACTAGTCTAGGAGAAGGAAAACTCTGAATTCAAACCTCCGCTTAAAAATTGAGCTTGTGTCATATCCTGCCCGAGCGGAGGGGTTGGTAAATATGATCTCAGCCATAATTTGGTTTTCAAGGACATAATGATTATAATCATTTGTAAACAATTCTTAACATAAGTTATTTGATGGTTTTGTATAGTTTCAAGTATTCCTTTTTTTATACCTCTTATCTTCTTACAGATTTATTTCACCACATATGTTAAACTAACAATTACTTTTAATCCGACTGAGAGTGACTTTGGGAAGAGTAGCACCAATTCATATTTTCCTGAGATGGAGAACTAATAGCTTCACCATAGTTTGCTGTTTATGTCATAACACAGGCTACAAAACAACCAGGATACAAAACAACCTTCATTCTGTCGATGTTTGATGTTAGAAGTGAGAAAAAAAATATTATTAACGAAAGAAAAATGTGTGAAACCATTACGAAACCCTGGACACAGAAGTAATTTGAAGAAAGTCAAAGATTCTGATTGCCGGAAGGAATTAACAAAAACTATGAAAACGATGCGAAAAGAATATTTTTTTAAAAAATAAACTTTTCCGCGAATTTAAGAAGTAGAAGCAAAACATAAAGAAGCCAGAAAAATTGTATCATTTGAACGGGGAAGGTTTTAGAAAGTTATTTAAAGGACTGTATGCATATATGATGAGTGGAGGCTAAACTATGTATGTATATATGATGTATGGAGGCTGAACTATGTATGTACTAACCCAAAGCCACCGATACGAGCAGGATGTGAGATAATGTTAAGAGAAGGAATGCTTCATCTAAACTATTTGCCTAACCAGGGCTAAAAAACCCTGTCTGTCTTATGATTTACTCATAGCTGGATTCAGGCTGAAGTATTATTAGTTATTTAGTAATTTTTGTTTTTGTTGCACAAGTCTGGAAGTATCGGACACACTGTTAGACTCGAACGCACTAGTAATGGTTCCAGTCTGACTTGATCACATGACATCATTTTAAAGGACTCACGAAGCAACTGAGAACAAGTAGATAATTTCCATGAATCTCTTTTGGAATCATGAGTAATTGTTATAGATTGACACTCGACCGAGCCGTCAATCAAGATATGCACCTGTGTAAATAAGCGGAAGAACGGAGGGAGTAGGTGGACGTTAAACAATAATATAACCTGGGCACAGACAACTGGAGTCAGTTAGGGACAAGATGCCAGCGTGAGAGCCAGCGGCAGACAGAGGGCTTTGGGCCGTCAGTGACCCACTGTTGAGCAACCCAGCCAAGATGAGAAAGAAGAACTTGGGGTCAATATAGCAGTCTGACCCCATCTCCAGCTCATCTCTCACACACAACAACCATCACCCTTTCGAGAATAAAGTGTAAGAGATTATATTCTTATAAAGAACTGTGTTCGTTCGTTCATTGAAGTTCGTCATTATGTTTTGCTTATATTTGTATAACGGCTCTACAACAAAATGATGTGCCAAATGAGAGTATGAAGCGTTTAAAATGAAACAATTATTAACAGATACGAAAAAGAAAATATATGTTGAAATACACTAGAAGCTTTTTTACTTAAGAAAAATCCGAAGCATATTAGCTCGTTCTGATCAATCTATCTATCTATCTATCTATCTATCTCATTTAGTTTCTATCTATCTATCTATCTATCTATCTATCTATCAATCTATCTATCTATCTATCTATCTCATTTAGTTTCTATCTATCTATCTATCTATCTATCTATCTATCTATCTATCTATCTATCTATCTATTCTTTCCCTATCTATCTATCTATCTATCTATCTCATTTAGTTTCTATCTATCTATCTATCTATCTATCTATCTATTCTTTCCCTATCTATCTATCTATCTATCTATCTATCTATTCTTTCCCTATCTATCTATCCATCTATCTATCTATCTATCATTCTATCTATCTCATTTAGTTTCTATCTATCTATCTATCTATCTATCTATTCTTTCCCTATCTATCTATCTATCTATCTATCTATCTATCTATCTATTCTTTCCCTATCTATCTATCTATCTATCTATCTATCTCATTTAGTTTCTATCTATCTATCTATCTATCTATTCTTTCCCTATCTATCTATCTATCTATCTATCTATCTATCTATCTATCTCATTTAGTTTCTATCTATCTATCTATCTACCTATTCTTTCCCTATCTATCTATCTATCTATCTATCTATCTGTCTATTCTTTCCCTATCTATTTATCTATCTATCCTTTTTTACACTTTTTTCTTTCAGCCGTTCCTTCGCTCTCACACTATGATCTTTATTTATTTAATTATTTATTTCTCTTTCAAACATACTCTCTCTTCCGTCTGTCTGTCTGTCTATATATATATATATATATATATATATATATATATATATATCTTT
>CAUZXS010003025.1:10000-12500 GCA_963585895.1 Sepioteuthis lessoniana | reverse complement strand
ACAGAAAGAGAGAGAGAGAGAGAGAGAGAGAGAGAGAGAGAGTGAGAGTGAGAGTGAGAGAGAAACAGACAGACAGACGGACAGAGAATTCGCTGTTTCAACGAGAATGTTTTAGATAATGGGGAAATCTGCGAAGGAAATGTTGAAAGACCCGAAGCGCTTGTTGCATCCAACTGTCAGAAATGCATTGACTTACAGAGATGAACCCCATTGAAACCAAAATTTGCGGAATCTTACCAGGCTTCAATCACTTATAGGAATCTGCTTTAGCGTAGATGGACTACAAATTTTTTTAAGCCTATCTCTCTTCATCTTCTCATCACACACACACACAGAGACACACACACTCACACACACGAGCCCACACACACACATATATATATATGTATATATAGAGAAGAAGAAGGAAAGCGTCGGTAATAAAATCAGAGTGATCAAATTCCCGTAAGCAAAGTCGTATAAAAACTAAGTAATGACCTACCGAACTATCACTACAGCAAAAATTCCAAAAGCTTCATATGTTAAAAGGAAATAGTCCTTCAATCATCGAACGGAATTTGATGACTAAAGAAATATTTCCTTTTCCCATGATAGTAATGTGAGTAATAACTCTTTATTTTATCTCTCCCTCCCCCTCTCTCTTTCTTCGTTTATATATATATATATATATATATATATATATATATATATATATATATATGTATTTGATTGAATATAATAGACATTTTTTGTCTACATATTTTTTGCTAATCCTTTCAAATTGCCGTATTGATCTTATGATATTCGGCGGTAATTGGTTGATAAACCTTCCATAGTTAGTTATTTCCCTGGGACTTTCTGCCCAACTTTGGGCCATCATCAGGGGTGGATGTATTACAAAAGGGATGTAACTTTCGTATGTACATTACTACTTTGTAAGAATGAGTGTTTGTACTGTTATATTGTGTCGCGTTTACTTTTCGAATTTGTTTCTATAACTAGCGTCAGTACCTAAAGATATTTAAGAACATTAGCATTGGTTTCAAAATTAATCTTATTAAGTTTGGATTGTATGTTCCTAATATGTAGTGCCTCGAGAATCTGTAGGTTTTGCTTGTTATTTTGATGTTCTAATGTTGTTGTGTTTTCGGTAAGAATTTTTCGTAATTCTGTTGTCGAGCATGAATGTTTTTTTAAATGCTCTGCTATAAAACTTGTATCAGAAAGGTAAACTCTACACAATACAACAGAACATACCCTCTTCTTACAAAGTAGTAATGTACATACAAAAGTTACACCACTTTTGTAATATATCTTCCCCTAATGATGACCTAAAGTTGGGCAGAAAGTACTTGGGAAATAACTAATTATGGAAGATTTATCAACCAATTCCCGCCGAATATCATAAAATCAATACGGCAATTCGAAATGATTAACAAAAAAATATGTAGACAAAAAATTGTCTATGATATTCAATCAAATACGAATTAATGAAGAAATGCTGCAAATATATATATATATATATATATATATATATATATATAGTTTTCTACTCTTTACCAAGAAATTTTAAATGTTCATTTTTGAATAGTTTTCTTGTCCTGATGGAATTACTCCCAACTCCGGTTTAACTGGGTCAAATAATACTTATATATATATATATATATATATATATATATATATATATATATATATTGAGCAAGTCCTGGAGACAGCACCCCACAAAGCAGCAGCTGTACGGCCACCAAACACCCATCACGAAAACTATCAATGTTAGACGAAACAGACATGCGGGACACTGCTGGAGAAGTAGAATCAAGCTAATAAGTGATATACTCCTGCGAACCTATTCCCATGGCCGAGTAAAGGCAGGACGACCAGCTCAAACCTAAATACAGCAGCTCTGTGCCAATACGGGATGTAGCCCAGAAGACCTACCGGAAGCAATTGACGATAGGGATGGGTGGCGAGAGAGGGTCAAAGATATCCGTGCTGATCGTGCGACATGATGATGATATATATATATATATATATTAGTTGAGTGTCCTGAAAAAATGTTCACATAAGGAATGGCTATGCTGTGTTACCTGTTCAATTTTCTTCGTTTTTGTTATGACATATAAACTCCTTTAAAAACTCTTTATAACTGTCTAGGAAAGATTTTGTGAAAAAAACTTTTCTCCCGATGATGGCATATTCTAGAAACAGCTTGACAGCAATAAAAATTTCCTATCGCGCTTGGTAATCTCAGTATATATATATATATATATATACCGAGATTACCAAACGCGATATATATATGTGTGTGTGTGTATGTGTTTAGCATCAAAAGACTTGTAGAAATCTATGAGTAATAGTGTCATCTCGAGATTTTTTGCACGTACTTCTTTGATTATTCGACAGGTGTTCGGAATCTGTGATAATGTTGATCAATTTCTTTAAAAGTCGTGTTGATTTTTCTTAAGAAATTTCTCAACTTTTGGTCTGATAGAATGGCGAAGCGGAGCATTCTAAATCATTA
>CAUZXS010003025.1:0-5000 GCA_963585895.1 Sepioteuthis lessoniana | reverse complement strand
ATGTAGGTTGAACTTGACCGAAAAGTCAATTCTAAGCGAGCTACAACTATCTTCAGTCTGCCTCCAGTCTCAGGTGGAAAGAATGCCAAGAATCTGTTAAGTATGACGAGTAGGGAAAGGGATATTTTTTATTTCTTCTCGTTTGATTTTTATTTAATGAGGCTCAAAATGATTTATACTTAGTATAATAAATGAAACTATTGTGGTGGTTCATTTGTTTCATTAAAGGTAACACTTTTACGATGAGAAAAAAAGTTGATTGTGGCCAAATACTTTTAACTGATAGTGTATATATATATATATATATATATCATCATACTTGCGCTTCTATGAGCAATAGTCAATATGAGTTTATCCTTGCTATTCCAACAGTATACCAGCATATTTTGTTCGTCTGGTATGCTTTGTTATATATATATATATATATATATATATATATATATATATATATATATATATATATATATATATTGTATATGTGAGTATGTGCATGTATTCTCTTGCAAATATAGGAAGAAACTTATTGCTATATAGCTAAACAGATGTATTTTCAGCTTATCACTGAGAAAATTAAGATAAATTATTTTATCATATTTTGACTGTACCCCAGCAATCTAGTATATATATATATATATATATATATATATATATATATATATATATATATATATATATATATATATAATATATATATATATATATTGATAGATATATAGAGTAGTGTCAAAGTTTGTTTAGTAATTTCTATTTATTTTCTGAATTATTTATTTCACAATGATTGCGACCACTTTACAGCATAATCTATATTTTACATGTGTGGCTATAAGCATACACATTCCTCTATAATCGACATATGATTTTATTTCAAGATCATCCTTCTCTATATTCTCTTGGCACGCGTTTCTAAAGACACTTGTATTTGTAGGTATAATTTGTGAGTGTAATATGTTTTAAATTATCGTACAACGAGCTCTCATACAAAACACTTTTGTCGATATACATATATACATATATATATATATATATATATATATATATATATATATATATATATATATATATATTATTTGGAAGATATTTATTGCCATTTTTTGTATCTCGAAATCGAAAATACATTCCGATATTTAAATTGCATTTACATTCTCAGATTACTAACAATGGAATATTAATGGTAGGAATTTTCCAACCCACTGTCATGATTCCAACGTGTTTGGTCAATATCTATACAGTCTCCGATTACCGTTAAAATGCTGTACGAAGGCTGTCCGTAAACGATACTGCAATTTTATGAAATTATAGCCTACTGATGCCAATAATGGCTTATTCTTTTTCAGCCTACTACTTTTAGAAACCATCACGCTTATCCCATATCTCGTTGACTTTTTAAAACAGCCAGTAGTGTCCGATTTAGTGATAGATATCATATGGCTTGTTACGCTCCTCTTTATATCATCCGTTCTCTCACTTTAGATAGTAATTTTGGCTTTGGAAGAAAAGAGATATTGTCTTGAGACAAATCTTTTGTGTTGAGAGTGCTGACTCATTTTTTGATTTGAAATTTCTTTTAGTATAGCCACACAGTTCTCAATATTCTTGATACACTTTACTCAGTATTCTAGAAAAAAAGGTGTATTAATATTCTAATAGTCGTCTTTGTGGTTTTAGTTTTTTCCTCCCTTTTTTTGGCAAGCTTTCACGGTATATTATACCTCTTCTTGTGCACACTTAGAATTATGCAGAACTTACACATATAGAAGCATAAGAGAAGTAGATGACCCAAAAATCGCTTCCCCCCGCCCAAAGAATGGTAGATTGCACAATAGCTTTCCAAGATTATATTTATGTGTTTCTAAAGCTCCCTCTTTCTTCAGATAGACGAATTAACTAATCCCAACTTAATTTGAACTCTGCAGACGCCATCGACACAACTAATATATATCAATGAAATAATTACCTACGTATATATATATATATATATATATATATATATATATATATATATATATATATATATATATTTAATGAAATAATTATGTAAAGACAGATAAATAAAGAATAGTTGTCTGCGTAAAGATATATGTAAATAATGAATAAGTATCTACGTTAATGTATATGTAATTAAACAGCAATTAGCCGCTGGAGTATACAAAATGATTTGACACTTTCTGGATAGTCAATGAAATTGCCACATCTCTTGCTAATCGGATTTGTGTTACCCTTAGTTTTCCTAAATGTGGTTGCTTTTTTACAGAAACTAAATTGGATCATCTCATTTACGACGAGTAAAAATAAATAATGAATTTCCCAATGAGACTCAAATTATTTGTGCCTTGGAGATGATTGCTTCCACTAATAAGTAGATTTATCCACACACGAATGATTTCACAGAAGATGACACAATCCACATCCAAGTTTGCCCAGTCGGCTCGGGCTGTAAAATACACCGACTGCACCTCTGCTGGTGGGGGGGGGGGGTAAAAAAAATCCCAACGACAGTCCTAGATATGACAACTAAACAATCTGATGGTGAGGTTCCAGCAATATTGGAGCTTTGGGGAATGCGGAGTACCCCTTCATTGCTATCGCTCCCAGGTTCACTCTGGCCCCGGAATGGTAGCACCGGATAGGGCCCTATCTATCGGTTAAATAGAACTAACGGCATACTTATGCTAGACTGAAACTGTTCTTACATTTAAACTGCGTGCTTATGCTAAACTGAATTGTTTGAAATTGAACTGTTTTTGACATTAAAACTGTTCTTACACAAAATTGAAATGTTATATATAACTGTTTGAATAAACTGAATAGTTGGAAATAGAGATGTTCTTGACAATTAAACTATGTACTCATGCTAAACTAAATTGTTGTAAATAAAACTGATTATTTACACATCAATGGATTTGGCATTAAATAACATTCAAAGGTTGATATGCCATAAAATCCAACCAACCAACCAACCAACCACATCCAAAAGAGTGTCGTATGTTTTGCCGATGACCAGCATAGTCCAACAAGGTTCGAGCCTCGGCTCATGCCCGAACTTCTCCTTCCCAATTCCCCACTGTAAGCCGACCTTCGGGTTATTGACCTTGTGTTAAGTCTTGTCCGATGCGAGGCAAAGACAAATGCAGGCCACGTTTTGCACCGGTATACCGGTATAGCAACTAGGACGTATAAACCGTTTTCTCTGAGAAAGAAATGTACGCGAGTTCAAGTCTCACAGCGTGATAATACTTTCTTTCTCACTTCCGTTTTGCACAATATCTCGATGTTGGAGAAGCGCCATATGAAAATTAATATTATTTTGAATAAATAGTTTCATTTTTATTATTCAGTCATTCAGATCTGATTCGAAATAAATAAATTTCCGCCCAGAGAAATGTATGTAGTTTTCTTTGTGAATTAACTTTAATATTTATTTTGTATTTTTTCCATACATTTTACGTCACCAACTATTGAACGCATATTGAAATATTTGATTTCGCAAATAATATCCAATTTTTCATTCTTGATAAAAATTAGCCTTGACCTTGTTAAACGTGAATGAAAAATATATGTCGCTAATTAAATGAAAATGATTTGACCACGAATACTCAGAAATCATATTACCCTGTCAGTAGGTCTTATAATATGATAAATAAACCTGTTAGAGAAATAATAGCAAAACAAAAAGAGGCGACCTGTATATGTCACTAAACTGCATAGGATGATGAGCCTTAACTTCTGGTGTTCTGCAGAGTGCAGGGATCTTATTCATTGACATTACACCTAGGTTAACTCTAATTCAAATTTGTAGTACCTGTTAGGACTGGTGGTACCTGCTCGGATTGGTGGTACCTGTTAGGATTGGTGGTACCTGTTAGGATTGTTGATACCTCCTGGGATTGGTGGTACCTGTTAGGATGGGTAGTACCTGCTAGGATTGATGGTACCTGCTAGGATTAAATCAATGGGTCAGACGCAACGTTTAAAAATCATTTGTATAAGAGAGGAATAACTGACACCATACAACTGACAGCAAATTCCTTTGTAACAAAAAAGTTTCTATAAGTTATAATTGTTCGCAAAGATGATTACTATTACTTATTTTAAAATCATAAAACTGTTTTAACTAATGATTATAATTAAAATGAAATAGTTTAAACCATACAATTGTGCACAGATTATAAGTGTTAGATAAAAACACAACAGGCAGCAAATTGTTTTTATAATATGAATATTTGCTATCCTACAAAAGTGTGCAAAAATGAAGTAAAAACAAATAGAAGTGTAGTTTGAAAAAAATACAATGCAACATTGACCTTAGTGTTATGATTAGAACAAAATATATTGAACTCAATCAGAAACCGGCATTAAATAACCTGTGGGGTATAGTTACGACGTTAAAAATACCGATATATATATATATATATATATATATATTTTACTAATCTACTATCTACCAGCATTCACGGTTACCAGAAAAAAAGAAAAAAAAAAGAAAAAAAAAACAAGAGATAAAAATATCTCGAATCATCGCCCGGGGGAAAAAGAAAAAATATCATAGGACAAAAAGAAAGAAAAGGCCAACCCCGTCACACCAGTTGACAAAAATCAAGAGATATGCAGTCAATTGGTCAAAAGAAAAATAAAACCCACCACTGCAATGCTACAATTACAAAAGTGCTCAACACGAGTGGAGCCAATTACAAAATTAACTTAAATCTCGAGTCGGAATTCTCCTACTAAAGTTTCACCTCAACGGATCATCAGGGAGTCTCATACCGATATGAGACTCCCTGATGATCCGTTAAGGTGAAACTTTAGTAGGAGAATTCCGACTCGCGATATAAGTTAATTTATATATATATATATGTGTGTGTGTGTGTGTGTGTGTGTGGCAGTACCGCTTTGAGCTACCGAAACTGTGTTATCACCCTGGTTGGCGGCGGGTGAGGACAGAGTATCGCACGTGCTTTCACACGTTGTACGATGAAAAAAAATATATTGTATACTTAGGC
>CAUZXS010003024.1:0-15000 GCA_963585895.1 Sepioteuthis lessoniana | reverse complement strand
TGTTATTGTTATACATCTTATGAGATGACTGACCAATTTTTATGATTTCAGCTTCAAATGAACAGCTACAGCAGGAATTGGAATACACCCTACTAAAGCCTGATTGTCACAGCTGGTGAATTTCAAAAATGCAATCTGACACTTTAGAAGAACGATATGAAATAAAATTATGTTTTAAATTTGGAAAAATGCCACAGAAATGTATGGAATGCTTCAGACTGCTTTTCGACCATCTTGCATGAATCGAGCATTAGTTTTGGAGTGGCATAAGAGATTCAAGTATGTTGATAACCCTAATGTTTTTATTAACATTATGAATTACTACATATTACTATTATGTACAAATTTTTACCTTAGCTCATATTGCAATTTTTTTTCTAGCCTTTTTTGATTATTGGTTCTTATATTGTATTCATCGCTATCCTCGGTCTACTCAACAGGTCACTGCTTCTTTAAGACGTCTTATTCTACAATGATCTTCCTAATCAATTATTTTGACTTCATCTAATAAGAGCAGATGGTTTCCCTTTTCTTTACATATATGATCAACCAAAATTGACTTTTCAATTTCACCTTTTCGATGTTCCTCAGGCCTTAAATTTAAGTGGGAGGTATGTCTCACTACTATAGCTGTGTGGTATAGAATATATGCAATTCTTGGTCATGTATTCTGTTGGAGGCTTGACTCAGTAGAGATATTTTTCAATAGTTAAGCCACTCATGACTATTGTAGTAATATCATATGGACTACATATCTTTTGAATATTCCTAGCTGGGCCATTGACATAGGGAAGACAGACTGTGGTGAGTTTTTGAGTATTGTTCCTTGTTCGATCCAGATTTCTTGTAGCTCATTTTATGCTCACTGTTGTCTCCAGTATTGGCCAACATATACATGGAATATTTTAAAGAAATGGTATTAGGACCTACATAACTAATGCCATCAATGTGGCTTTGATGTGTAGATGATATATTAATTCTCTAGTCTTGTCAGGAAGACATTCAAACACAATTGGATCATGTGAACTCAGTTTAATGATCTATACACTTTACTATGAAGAAAGAATAAGACAACCAACTTAACAACCTATATATATTAATAACAAACACAGAGCAAGGATTCAGGTCATTCATGTATTGAAAGTCAACCTTCACCTGACAGTATATCAACTATAACTCTCACCATCACTATCATGCAAAGACAGAAATCGTTTGTTGCTTACAACATTGAGCAAAAGCCATTAAAAGTGACACTACCTCTATCGCAACAACTACCCAGAGAGCATAACAATGACTTACACACACACACACTATATATATATATATATATATATATATATATATATATAAAATTTTATTTTCAAAACTATTTTTATTTCTCTGGTAGCATGAAAACAAATCAAATGAGACAATTTGTAAATAAAAAATATCATACAAACTGATAAATGTGAAAAAAAAAAAATCATTATATATATATATATATATATATATATATATATATATATATATATATATACACACACACACATACTACTATTACAAAGTATATATATATATATATATATATATATATATATAAAACCTTTTCTCTATAATTACAAGGTCAGTGTATTAGCAATCTAAACTCTATTCTTGAAAATGCAGATTAAATCATTCTATTTTAAATAACATTTGTTCCTTAATTTCTAGGAGACCCCATATGGAATCTATATTTTTGTATAAGTCTTTCTTTTAAACATGTGAAAAAGCATAAAGAAGATCTGTGTATGTGTAATATTGTATTTGATGAAATACATGTATCAATTATACATTCCTAAAATGATACTTTAATTCAAACTTGAATAAAAATAGTAATTAGATCAACCATACTAAATTTTGAACAGATGTTTAGACTTTTATTCCAGTGAAATAGCAAACAACAAATTAAAGTCAGAATTCTTTCCATATCAATGCAAATCTAAGAAGTAAAAACTGGATCTGTTGGAAGAAAGTTAAGCAAGTGAGATTTCAGTTCACACAAACAATTACTAAAATGAAAAAATACATTAGTATTCTAGTTATTTATCAACCAATCTATCACTCATCTATTGGTATATTCAAGTAGTTCTTCATTGATACAAGCTTGATTAAAAACAAGATATGGAATGTATATGTTTTGTTAATCCAGATATCAGTTCCTTTGTATGCAAGCAACTGAAAATAAAATCACACACATACACACTTACCTGCTTTGTGGTAGCACATTTGTTAGCAAGGTTGTCTCTTAAAGACCATTATGAAAGTAGTCAGTTTGATCATCACTATATGCGTCACACTTGTAGCCTTGTGCCATACTAAGCTTATCATATAAATAGACACATGCATACAGTTGTCATCATTACAGGGATTGAAATTGTATATATAACCACTGATAAAACTGGTCATACATACAAATATAACTATCATTTAGAGGATGATGGCAACTCTGGAAAGAATGATAAGAGATAATCAATATTTCATAAACAAAGGTCATCAATGACTATGTTGATATTTCAATGTCTTAAATCACTTTCACATTATCAGTCCCATTCAACATGCTCTGATGATGATGGGAGCAAACATTGAAATACAAATACAGACTATGTCTGTTAAATGTCAATTATCTACAAATCTGTTTCTCAGAGTTGTCATGTCTGATAGACTTGGCTTTTGTGATCATATCAATTATAATGATATTTACTAGCTTAGTTTGCTATTGAGCCAAATACAGATTAATGGTAGATAAGAAGATCGTGCTATGCCAATCTTCTAAGTGGCAGAAGAACTGCCTGCCTTAGAAAAATCCTAATTTTAAAGTAAATCTTCCCCATAATGGTAAAATAGGTACAACACAATTTTTCTATGCCAGGCTAAACAAAGTAAACAATTATTAGTAAATATCAGTAATTATATAACCATCAGATAACATTTAACTAGTTGTATAAACAATCCATACCATTTAACTGTATAAGTCTAGAGTATAAACCTGTTGCATTCTATAGTATGTGTGTGTGTGTGTGTGTGTGTGTGCACGCATAATAGTTTACAATAGAGACAAAAGAGAAATGGGTATTTATGTGTATGTATGTTTGTTGACAATAGGTAAACATTTATGTAGATGTATGCATACATTTGTGAGTATATTATATATATATATATATATTATTTATATTTACCTGTTCCGGAAGAATTCCGCAATTCCCCGGCTGTAGAAAAAATTGCAGGAATTTAGGATACCCAAAATAATAAATTCAAATCCAAATTAAAAATTGGTCCATAGTTATTCTGCAGAAACTTATGGTGTACAAATTAAAAGCAAAAAAAAAAAAAAAAAATATATATATATAAATATATATATATATATATATATATATATATATATATATATATATATATATATTAGAAAAAATGTTTTGACTTTGTAAAATAAGAAAGAAATTCATGCAAGATAAAATCTTTTAAAAGATGGTCAAAATAATAAGTGAAAAAATATGAAATATCAATGTAAAAATTATCTCTTATGACATAAAACAAAAAATTGATATGTTGTAAAACAAAACAATTATGATGGAATTTTGGCTAAGGAAAAGAATTTCAGTTTTCAGCTGTTTTGAAGAAGAAATACAAGCTCATTCAGTTTTTAAATCTCATTTTGTGTGTCTTTTGTTTAAATGTCTAAGATATGGCAGTATTACTATTATCTATTAATGCATTTGGACCAATTTCCTAGCATTCTCTGACATCAGCATTTCCAGAAAAGTTTGACAGATGCCTGAGGAAGGTTGGAGTGTTGTTATTATAACAATATTTCAAACAATGACAAGGAAACTTTTTAGTGTAGTTGTTGCTCAACAACAATACAATTAAATTCTGCTCAGTATGCATAGGCAAGGATTTTACTTTTTGCTTCATGTCCTTTGACTTTACTGCTACTCCAACCCCTACTTCTGGTGACAGAGACATAATGAAGCAATAAATTTTGCAATTTCTGACCTAAAATCTATTTTAGCAGTTCTGGTTTTCAATCTGTATGTTGTGTATTGAAAATCAGAAATAAAAAGGATTTTAAGATGTATTGCTAATGATTTTACTATACTCTACAGCAATATTAGTTTCATCTTTCATAGTTTTTTTCCCAAAATTCATGTTTTCAATAAATTAATATTCTCAAAATTACATCATTTTATGCATCTACTGTTTTCTATGTTTTAATCTTGACAAAATCAATGCCTTTCATTTTAGACATTATCATCCATTTTTTGTTTTTGTTTTTATTTTTTCAACAACTTAAACATTTTATTTGATATAAAAACAATCATCACTTGAGAAATTATTACAAGGGTTAAATGTAAAGAAAATAGCTAACCCCAAGCACACATGAGTGAGAGAGTGAGAGAGAGCGAGAGAGAGCGTGAGAGAGAGAGAAAGAGAGACAGAGACAGAGAGACAGAGTGTGTAGATGACTATTAACATCAGTGCCCAATGCATACATAATGGGAATTTCAAGTTCCTGCCCATAACATTGTCGAAACTTATTGAAAAAAAAAAAAAGAAAAAAAGAGAGAGAGAGAGAGAGAAAGAAACCCTAAATTAAATTTTTTACATTAACTAAAAATAATCACAATGGACTGTCCTCTCCCACTCTAAACCTTCACATTCAACATGTCATTATCATCAACAAATGTGAAAATTGACTGTCACAAGACACACATTCACTTGCAAATTTGAAATTTCAACACTAAACTGAAATTCCATTAATGTGCAACAATCAAGAAGAGGGTGAGATCTGCTAATTTCATTGCCTGGTATTGTAAAACTGCTGTTCTGAAGGATTTTGTTTGTTTTTCTTTGTCAGAATCAAAGTGTGGCCTATGTTGATGTTACTTTAATATAACCAAAAATGTAACAATTGAATTATTTTTTATATACAATCAAACATGTGTATACAAGTTACAATCATTCTTTTTTCTTTGAAAACTGGAGACTGAGTACACAATTGAAAAATGTCCTTTTTTAATTTTTTTGCTTGAAAATTTGACTATATATATATATATATATATATATATATATATATATATATATATATACACACACACACACACACACACACACACACACACACACACACACACCAAATAGAAAAATACCTTCATTTCAATAATGTTCAAAACAAAATTTGATTCCATTTTTTAACAATGTTTTAGATTTATTTTAACTTTGATTAATCTTTTTACTGATTCAGCATAAAATAAAAATAAAAACATACATTTATATAGATAAATACAGATGTGCTTACCTAAGAATGAAGGAGGATGTATTTTGTAATATGATAAAAGATATCTTAGTTACATCCAATCTCATGTATCAATATATCAGTCTCAGCTTGTCATCAATAAAAATATGTATGTGTGTGTATGCATGAAAACATGAAGACCAACAGAGCACCCAATGAATAACAAACTGATTTACAATGATACTGATTACACTTTCACCGGAGTTTTGGATAGTTTTGAATAAATTTCACTTATTAGCATTCAAAAAAGGAATATAAGGAAAGTACTCAAACAACACTAAACACAAACATTCCAGTAGGAAAACCCATTTCTAAAATAG
Organism: Sepioteuthis lessoniana; assembly: GCA_963585895.1. Lineage (NCBI taxonomy): Eukaryota > Metazoa > Mollusca > Cephalopoda > Myopsida > Loliginidae > Sepioteuthis > Sepioteuthis lessoniana. The sequence goes on along the minus strand of CAUZXS010003024.1, from coordinate 9,369 downwards.
TAATCATTAAACAAAAGTCTGATATCACAGTTATTTTCCCTTTTATCTAATGAATCAGAAATTTTATGAGGCATAATGGAGAGAATTCTCACAATTTTATTTTTACAATGGGTTGCCATTAAAATTTTAACATATATAGTATTTTTAGTAGATACCTTGAATTTTATTATTATTAGATGAAGCATTATCACCTGTTATTAATTACTGTATTTCTTTCATATTCATTTTAGTTGCTTTTTATTACAACTATACAATAAGTCTACAGCTGTTATTAAACAGTCTGGATTGCAAGTAAAGATTTATTAATGTCTATAAATTTACTATCTGGCAATGAAAAGAAACCAAAATTACAATGAAGAAATCTGAGTTGAATAATAAAGGTTAATAAAATTTCATCAAACAATAAAATCCAAGGTAATATTATTACTATCATATCACAACTAGCATACATAAAAACAATGTCATATACAATTTTGATTGATTGGGGGAAAGTTTATATGGTTGAATTTAACCTTCTGATAGCCATAGCTCAAAAAGGAAGTGCAGCTATAATAGAAAGACTGGTGCCAGCAGCAAAAAGCATGCATTCAAATTTGTATCTCACCTAGAGTCTATTCTTTATTTCTTAGCATGGTCGACTGATGGCACGAGATCAACTTTATGCTCAGCTCTGTCTCAAGATAGTTTTCCTCTGACTTGATGCTTCACTAATAATGGCTTCTGAAATTAGCAATCTTACCATCATCTTAAAATTATTTATTTCATGCTCTGTAGATATTTGGTTTGGCAACTGAAGCTAATTTGGTATAAAGTCAGATTCATGGAGCACTTATAAGGTAAGGAGGTTATTTCTGACTTGATCCTCACAAATATGGAACAGAAGAAGGGGAGAAAAGTACTTAGCTGTACTTTATTGTATATGGTTCATATCTAGATTCATGGAGCAGCCAGTGAGATACAAACTCAGCAGCAATTGATTGCAAGATCAGTAAGCTGTTTTTGCTCAAAGGTAGGTGACCTAAAAGTAGGTTTGTTTTATAAAGACTAAGGTAATACTGATACAAGGCCTAATTTATGGAGCACTCCATGAAGTATTAACTCACCAGCAATGGATTGTAAGATTTATATAACTCTTAAGCTCTCTGGGGGTGATAGTAGCAGTAGCATCGACTGCAGAGATCCTTACAGAGGGAGCTTATGTAGAGAGAGAGAGAGAGAGAGAGAGAGAAAAAAAAGAAAGATTAATACCTACCTATGTAGTATTTACTTTCTATATCATGTTTGTTCATGAGTTCAAGGAGACGCACTTCAATTTGTGCTTGGTTTAGGAATGGCTTCTTGTTTTTAATAATCTTCACAGCAACATATTCTAGATCTACATGATCATAGGCCTTCACAACCTGCAAAGAAGTAAAGAAAAAAAAGGTTAAATCTTATCAATAACCATCAACTTACATTACATATCTCTTGTAATTTTCTTGCAAAAAAATATATTCACAAAGTTTATAAAATCAAATTTTTCTAAGGTCTTTATTTTCTGGATATTTTTAACATTTCAAATTACTGCTTCACAAAGATTCATGGTGTTCTTCAGTTTGTGCAGAGATGCTGGTGATTGATGTGGTCTATGTGAGATAGGTAGGACCTGGCAGTGACTACAGGGAAAGGTTATGTTGCAGCACTGAAGTTTTTATGGTACTGTCTCCACTTTGACTGATGAGTGATGTGCCTTTCATGAAGGTTTACAGTTAATGTTGTCTGTTGGTGTCACTGTTGGTGGTTGATTTCACTGAAAGCAAGAGTTTTTTATGTTCTTTTTTGTATTTATTTAATAGCCCTCAGACACAATGGCTATTAGCTTTCTCAAAAGAGTAATCTTTGGGAGATAGTGATCTTCTATTCTAGCAATGTAACCTGTCTAGTACAGTTGCATTTTGAGCAAAATTGCTTTGATGCAAATAATTAAAAACTTTGCAGATCAGTGTTTTCTTTTTAAAAAAATGTAAAATCATTAAACACCATAAAGTAATTGATTACATGTAGAGGAAGTAGTTGATGCAGTTAAAAATTTTAAGTGGATTATATATATATATATATATATATATATATATATACAAACATACACAAAAGTAAGGACCATAGCATTTGTGATGAAGTCACTCCAATTAATGTTTTTTTAACATTTAAAATAAAGAACTATTGAAAAAATTTGAGCTTTTCTTTCAAACATTACTCTAATAGTCTTTATCAGGAAAGTAATTATAGAGTACCCATCAGAAATGATGGATTATTTACATATTGATAAATTATAGAAATACATTTTAGTAGGCATGCTTATTAACACTGACAAAAAAAGGACCAATATTAAAACATTTTCAAAAACACTAGCAAATTATTGAATTTTAATAACATTTTTCAATACTAATTTAACAAAAGACAAAATTTATATATATATATATATATATATATATATAATCCACTTGAAATTTTTAACTATATCAACTACTTCCCCTAAATGTAATCAATTACTTTATGGTCTTTAATGATTTTACATTTTTTTAAAAAAGGAAACACAGATTGAAAAAGTTTTTAACTACTGGAGTGAAAATGTATTTTGGGTTAAATGGTGGATGTTGATTCCAAATCTATAGTCAGAATGTAGACAGTACTGGGTAGCTCGGTGAAAGCCAAATATAGTTGGATACATAACTTAAAATGCAAAGGTTTCAAGTGCATTTTAGGGCTTCCAATAATAATAATAATAATAATAATAATAATAATAATAAATACATTAACAATAAATGTAACAATATTGTAGGAAAATATTCTATAATTCTAACATTTTTGCTATTTGCATGTATACTGTGGCTATTCTTTTGTTCACTGTGGTTGAAGAGAGCCTTGACATATCAACAAAAGCTGGTGAGATATTTTGCCTAATTGTATGGCTTTTATTCTGTATAACTTTGTTGTTTAAGGCTCTAAAGCATCAGAAAGTATAACCTGGTGCTTAGCAGGTATCATTTGTAAACTGAATGGACTTGACTATAACTGGATTTCTGGTGCCGGATAACAATGCCGTTGGGTTGTCAAGTGGGTTGTGTTGTGTGGCATCTGTAGAGTTAGTTTCATTAGGTTAAGATTTTTTTTGACATTTTTGGTTGTTGACTGAAATGGAATTTCTTCAAATATGTGCTAATAAAGATGACTATAATTGTTTATTCAAGCTCAACAATGGGGATTTTATTAGTTTAGGAACAATTTGCAAATGGGATAAGTGTGGTTAATAGAAAAGCACAACTGATTTGAGGCTTGTGATGACTTAGATATAATCTGTCAATGATTGCTAGAGTGAGAACTTATCTCTTGCCAAAGTGGGACCACACAGTTCTGTTGCTGCAAGAGGAACACTGATTTTACATATCTCACCAGCAATTTTGATGGGCAACTGGACATTAGTTAAACAATGGTATGGGAAGAAACCTTGACCACTAAGCAACTTTTACCTTCTACTGAAAGGCTTAAAAAACCCCACAAAAAACACTACCCCCCCCAAATGGATTTGTATGTTGACCTAAAATATAAAAGAATGTGAGTGGCAACTACATTCTTTGACCTTAGTAGCACAGCTGTGTTAGCAAAAGCTCACTTTGACTATGGGTAAAATTAGGTGAAAGCAATTAATGTGTTGGGCAACTAATCTATATTTGTCTGTGAGCATATTTTCATATAATCTGGGTTAAAACTAGTTGACTTAATTTCCCTTTATGGTTCTAATTAAGACTAATTGGTTTCTTTCTTTACTTTATTTATTTTAACTTTCATTAGTTCTGCAACTTCCTCAAAAAGATAATTGCATGTATAGATGCAACCAAACTGTCCAGTTACATAAGCAGTCTCTGAACTGTCCTATTAAGCTAGATTTATGTTTGAGTATCTATCTTTCTTGTTCAGTTGAGTCAAGAAATGAAGCTTCAGTGTTTAGTTTTTGGAACATACTATTATTATAAAAAAAAAATGACCATCAAGAATGCATGCATTTTATAAGGATACAAAAACTGCTAGACCAATTTTTACAAAAGAGTGAATTTCTTTCAATGATTATTTATATCATTTTGTTTAATAAATAAAAATTCACAAGTTCAAATTCAGTTGAGAGAACAATTTTCTTTAGTAGTAGATGAAAAGTTATTTTTTTGTTTTTCAGTGGAATTTCATAGAGAAATAAATTTATATTTGTGTTTGTATAGATGCCTTATTTTTGGAATGAGAAAAATTAAGTAAATATTGCTCTTCTTGGAAAGCTCTTAGTTTTATTTCATTTATGTTTTAGGGATACTTACCTGGCCAAAAGAGCCTTTTCCAATTAAGGAATCAATTTCATATCTGTCCATCCACTTTTCCCCTGGGGTGATTATGTAATCATGGTTTGTGTCATCATAACCATCATTATAAACAGGTACGTTCGTACGCCCCTTTTTATGTATTGATTCATCATGTGGCAGTTGTGCCCGGCGTTTTTTCTTTGCATAGTAGACCTAAACAAAAGCAGAGAGAGAGAGAGAGAAATAATTAAGGAGCTATTTCATTTCTTTGAAATAAAATATCAAGTTCTCAATTGGTTTTGTGGGTACATTTTCTGATGAAAGAAATGACAACATCAGGATCTAATTTAAAAAAAAGAAAGAAAGAAAAGAAAAAAGGATTAGATAACTGTGAGAAAGCATCACTTCAAATCTTAAATCTTAACTCTTAATACCATGGACAATATTTAAAACAAAAAAAATTAAACCTATATACTGTACTGCAATATTTTATAAATAAAAAATTATTGTACCAACAGTGTAGGCTAACCCAGCGAGAGAAAAACAATACATTACATGTACATATATTTATGGTAGCAAATGGTAGATAAAATATACATATTTTATGCATTTCTGACTGACAATATTTTTTTTTAGTTTTCTTAGCATTTTCTAGTCTTTGATTTTCAACATTAGTTGTAAAACTCATAAATAATCAAATTCTCGAAAAGTTGAATCTGAGAAAATCGAAATTCACCAGTACAACTTACATGAACAAATCTCAAAAGGTTATTGTTGTATATTGGATCATTTGAGAGCAAAGTAATGTAATCAGGTCTCAGATACTCCTACATTTAAGATAATCAACTTATGATTTTTCATCTCTGATGATGTTATGAGCATTTAGCATTTAGCAGTAAAATCTTACCCCTAGTTCAGCCTCTTATTATTCTATCAATCAAATTTTGATTGGATTCACTGCATCTTGAAACCTTATCAACAAGATCACTGACCTATGAAGAATGGAATATTTCTTTACATTAGTAAACTATCTAAAATGTATCATATTAACTATTTGGTAACCTGTTTTTATAACATTTTCCATTAAGATATCCTTTGTGTTCTGTTCCAATGCCAACACATGCACAGAGGACTTTCCATAAGTTAATCATCTGTAGAACTTAGCTTTCTCTAATTCAGATAAAACTCATGACAACAGAATAAAATTTAGAAATGGAGAATACTTATCTTAACTAGTGAAGTATTCGTTGAAAGATAAATAAATAATGATAAAATTATTTTCATATCAATTGACATATGATGTACATAATCCTGTCATTTTTTATGGATACTATACTATTGTGCACATGGACATTAATATGCATGACCAAATGACCTGTTGATAAAAAAGCATTTATTTTACACAAATATTATTTTTAATATAACCTCTTTCTTGTCAATAAACTGAATATTAATCACAGATACACAACTTTTTACGGTGGTAATTTCAGATCAAAATTCAATTAACAACTGTAATGAGCTACTGATATATTGATTCATCTGTGTATACACACATACATTTATCAGATGTTAAAACATCACAGAATGCTCAACTTAATCAAAATAAAAAAAAAACAAAAAAACCTAGCTGTAATCTAACAAGTCAATCACTTCAATTTATCTTCTTTTTCTTTCTTTCTATCATTCATCTATCTTTCCTTCCTTCCTCAGTAAACTATTGCCAATAGGAACAACATCAGCAAAAAAGTGTACTTTTCAGAATGATTGCATAGCAATTACAGTCAACCCTAGCAAACACCATCTACCTAACTCTTTAAATTGGGAGCATTTTCACCAGCTGGCACAGAGAATATGTCTGCATGCACCCTAGTAACAATCAAATCAATAAAGATGGCATTTATAGCAGTTGCTGGACTCAGGTGCATACACGTTATGTGCAATTATGAAAGAAACCTCATCAGCTGCTTAAGAGCAGGTGCTTTCTTGTGTAAACAAACTGCTTAAGATTCCAAAGCCTGGGTGGATAATAATCAACATATTCTCACTGACTGTCAAAGAAGCTGTTTACTTGGGTCTAATATCATAATCTTCCATATTTCAGTTCTTAAAAGATAAGGTATTGTGTGTGAGTGAGTGAGTGTGTGTGTGTGTGTGTGTGCACGCTTGTAGTCAAGTATTTATAAGGCTTAGTCTCACAAGGCCATGATGACTGCACACCAAATGTGGAACAAATTCACAAGCAATGCTTAAAAAACCTAGCTTGCAAACAAATAATGGGAAAGTGGCTAACTCAAATGTTCATTCACTCTTTATAAATCATTATTTTTGGAATACCATTGACAAGACATTTTTTGTTTGGTTTGGTAGGGTTTTATGGCATATCAACTCTTGTAGGTTATTCAATGCTAAATCTTATAAATACATATATATACATATATATATATATACACATAAATACATATAAATATATTTTATTTGTAAACAAAGTTTGTTGGTAACATTCTTAAATGAGCCAGATCTCATTTATCTGCATACAGTTAGTTTCAAGTATTGCTATGAAATAACAATAAATCAATTTTTGCACATACATAAATGGTTTTAAGCATCACGATCTAACAACAGTTTTATTTGCACACAGTTAAATGGTTTCAAGCAATGTTATGTAACACTAACAATTCAACATTAGTTATTTGTTTGCACACAGTTAAATTCTTAAACAGTTCTATTTTATCCATTGATTGGGCCCTAAAAAGTACTAACACTCCAGGTCAGAATGGACCTAGGAGTAATGGCAATGAAGGGGTATTTCATATTTCCCTAAGCTACAGAATTATTTTAGCCTCATCATCAGATGATTTAGTGTCATATACAGGACACTCATTGGTAAGGAGTGGGTCTTACTGCTCTGCAGAGATGAAGTTGGTATATTCTACAGCCCCAGCAAACTGTGCTGGTATTTTTTTCGGAAAAACATCTTCAGTGATAAGACAGTGCAAGGATGTTGATTTATGCCTTTCCCCACTAAAAACAGAGTGAAAGTGAAAAGAGGCAGCATCAGTCAAAATTTGAAATGAATTTGCTGATACTTTTCTTATCCTAGTAATCACAATGCTACTTCATATTTTAAAAGGTGCCTAAAATTGTGTGTCATTTTTCTCAAGGCATTGTGATTGAGGATTAATAATTGTTATAGTTTATTATTTTCAAATCAGAAACAAAAAAAAACATGCCCAGTTGGCTGAGGCTGTAGAATAAATTGACTGCTTTTCTGCAGAGGGGTTAAATCCCCTGCTCCCAACGAGTCTCCTGGTATATGACACTAAATAATCTGATGGTGAGGTTTCAGTAATGCAGGAGCTTTGGGGAATGCGGGGTATCCCTTTATTGCGACTGCTCCCAGGTCCACTCTGGCTCAGAGTGGTAGCATGTATATAGAGATACCCTATATACTGAAGATGGAAGAACCAAATACGCAACATTTGGTACCTTATCAAAATTTGGTATTGTGAATGATCAAACTGTCAAAACTGATTTGGAAAGGTTTGTGTTTCTTGCTGAACAATGCTCCATGGCCAGTAAACCAGCTGAGATAGTGTTTAAACCATGACATTATTTGAGGACAATCAATGTTATACAATGTAAGACAAAGCTAACATACTCAAATATCCAAATGAAGGATTTGAAATCAATTACATTAGATTTCTTATAATGCTTTGATGTGTAGATTTCACAAAAAACCTACGGAACTTTTATTTCCAAATGTTATTCACAACTTAAATGGAATGAAAATTTTTCATTTCTAAAATAAATCATGACTGGCAGTGAAAAGTAGATACTTTACAATGAATGGGAACATAGGAAAACATGAGGCAAGGAAAATGAAACACTATGGAATGTACCAAAAGTTGGTATTCATCTGAAGATGGTGTTGTGAATATGATGGAAAAAGATAAGTTTTAACTCGAAATTCCTTCTAGAGAAACAAATGATTGATTTAAACAAGTACTGCACTTAATTAGACTAATTGAAAGCAGCAATCAAAGAAAAGTATTCAGAATTAGTAAGACAAACACCAAAACATTCTGTAAGAATAATCTTAAACACTACATTTCTTTGGTGACCAAGAAGAATGGTTTAATTTTTAATAGAAAGTTTTCAATTATCTGACATATCAAGCAGATATTGCACTTTTAAATGATGATTTATTCTTGACTTAACAAAATTCAATTGAAAAAAGTTTATTCCAGATGGAACCTGAAGCAGTTATTTGATCAGAAAGATAAGATTTAAGAGGTTGGAATTTTGAAAGATTGGCAAAAAAATTGTGGAACCAAATGGTAAATATTTAGTTTAATAAAGTTTTTATCGAAATAAAAAAAAAATTGCCTTTTATTCTTTTTCTAAATAAACAGAAAAACATTTTGAGGTAGATGCATACAAACATTAGTGAGTTATCTCCTCTCCACCATTTCTGATTCCTGTGATGAATTTAGAAAATAAACAATTCATTATGATTTATTTCTTAATGGTTCCAACACACAAGATTACTAAGACTGACAATTTAGATATGCCCAAAAGAAGCCACAATGATCATTTGTGAAAACATGAATGTTCAAACTCAATAAGGAAAGTAAAAAAACAAAGCAAAAACCAAAACTGGATGCAGGGTGAGTTCTGATAATAAAATACTATATGTCACATGATATGCATTACAGTATATTGTTTTAAGGGCTCTAAAATTTATTATAAGAATGTATGTAAAGGAAAAAACATACCTAATGAAAGGTACTCTGTAGTTTAAGGCATCTGCTGAGGGATTTTGGAACATATGCTCCAAGGAAAAGGTAGAAAGATTACTGCATGTTTGTGTGAGTGTGTGTGCGTGTGTGCAGATATATATATATATATATATATATATATATATATATATATATATATATAGAGAGAGAGAGAGAGAGAGAGAGAGAGAGAAACACACACACACACAAAGCTTAACACTGTTTCACGTAACAATAGGAGCTGCAAGAATGTAGTACTGGTTTTG